>CAJQZN010037723.1:0-37800 GCA_907164685.1 Colias eurytheme | reverse complement strand
GATGCTTTAATTACTCCCAACAATTAAACACTGCGCAAGTTTACTAAAGATTAAGTGCTTAATAAATAGTGCCGTATAATATAATGGTGTATCGTATTCCTCAGGTCTTATAGAACTTGTATTTCTTGAAGAAGTCCTTACGGTATTTCTTTGTTTTCTTCTCTCGTAGGCTTTTGAGAAATTTCTCGGAGGGATCTAGACTTTTCGCTTCGATTACAGGTGTTGGAAACCTGGCTCTATTGAGTAGGCCTTGTAATGCTTGTAGCATGAATGAAATAAGGGACATTGATACTACTATATTGATTGGATCAAAGCCAATGGAATGATGGTGATAAGTAGGGACTCCGAAATTTGCGGTAGCACTAACGCCGTATCCCGTGGGTGGGTAGACACTCCCAAAACTTCTAGAACTAGTTTCTTCCCTGACTTCGCTTGCTATTGGAGATTCAATTTGATAATCAGACTTTTTACTATGTTCCATAGTATCTTCCGTAATAATATGACGTTTTAATTTCGATTCATCACTAAATTCGTTCTTCAGATTTTTTCCAGATGATGTTTTAATTTCCTCCTTCTGATTCAAGTGTAACTTCTGCAATACTATCTTCGCATTCGTTTCAATTTTATTCAGCAAGTTATTTATTTTTATGCTCTGTTCTTTCACTCCTTTCGATATCAAATCCTTTAACTTTTGTATCGGTGATTGAATTTCGTTAGTTATTTCAGATCGCACATTTATTATGAAAAATATCGTTACAATTACAACCGATAGTAGCGTCATTGCTACAACTACGGTTTTTGTTACACAAAATTTGATAAACATTAACGTGTGTTCAATTCGATAGTCAAATGGCTTGAACTTTCATAGGCTGGCATTTATAAAGCATATTAATTCGAGGTTCGTTGCGCATTATAATAACATGTCTAGATCTCAAGTTCATGGGTGTCATTACCTTGACATTTGTTCTAGCTGATCATAGCCATATCACTATTGTTTGGAGAAAGAATAGGGAAATGTTTCGGTAATTGATTATTAAACAATTTGTGAAATAAGCGCTTTGTTTGAAGTCGAATTGGCTTTCCACTTGTCTTACATTTCCGAGTTCCGACATCGTTTTGGGAACCATAATGGTACCGACTGGTAAATCATAGTCATCTACTTCTACAAACCCGAAGAGATGTTTTAAGCCTTTATTATACTTACAGGGAATTAATTAATAATTATCCATATCCTTACTTATCCACAAAGGATCCTTATATCAATTTTATAATTATGTTTGTGGGAACATAATATCATTTTATTACCTATCATGTTTAAGATACGTTTGCTGTTTAAAATTTATTATTTAAGCTATTGCATTTTAAATATTTATAGGAAATTCATTCGTGGATCTTTTCCATAATACCTATTATTGAATGAATGAATATCGTAATACCTAGGGGTACATTATATTATTATGCACAAAAATTATTTTAATTAATTTCATTGTTTAGTGAGTATCTCTAACCTACACATATAACATTGCCATTATTTATGTTTATATTATACCTAATCTTAATCGCAAAAAAAGAACATAATAAAAGCATGCAACCGACACTACTAATATAATAAACTACTACTACACTACACTACTAAAATAATAATTATTATAATAATATTATTCATGACTGAAATATTTTTGAAAACAGCGCCCTCTCTTGTTAATCGCCTAAATTCGATCAAAACTAACTACATATAATGTACGGTCTATACTGCCTCAGTAAGATCAACTAAAAACTCTAGATGGCGCAGTTTAAACGTTGCGCAGAAGCACCTTATTAGCGTCATCTAGAGAAAAAAGTTAGAACTAGTTAAAACTTAACAGTGATAGTTCAAGTAATAAACAATAGGTGGCAGTGTACAAATTCAACTCCAGAGTAACAATAGTCGTAATTTGTGTTCAAAAGCTATTCTTTGTTCGTTTAGTATTATTCGATTTGTTTGTAAGGTATAATGATAATAGGATTCTTAATTTCTTAATATTACTGGAAAGCCACCCAGTAAATATACAAAATAAACAATGTCAGTTAAATCTTATTTTATGAATATAATAATATAATGTAAGCTAGTTGTATGTACCTACCTCCTCGAGGTTGATTACCCGTTGCTACTAATCAGTAATCACCCCTTGTGCCTTGTAAAGTTGTAAGGGCTTTACATAACGCCTTTATACTAAAACTGAATGGATCATGGATGCTGTATAGTCTAGTTACAATTTACAAATTACAATTACAATCGATGTAATAATATATATGTATACATTGAACATTAATAAATGTATTTGATGCTGTAATATATGCCTTTTATTACAAAGTTAATTGAATTGGAATCTGATTGAAAAAAAAATTGTAAGAGTTTTTAAAGCCAAAAGCATCGTATGCACTTTTACAATTTCTATTTTATACAATGGGTAAAGGGTGAAATAAAATAAATAAGTAGGTAACTAGATAATATATTTTCGTATCGCAAACTGTAACGAAGTTTCTATACAACTAATATTTTTTTGCATTACCTTTCAGTAAAAAAATCTCCTCCGTTTCGTTCCAAACGTATGTTTTCTAAAATTATGTAAGTACCTACTTTTACTATTAACTTTTAATAAAATAAAAAAACTAAACAGTCCAGAAGAATTTACAACTAGATTATTAAAAAGATGCGACCTATTTCAGAAAGCTTTTCTATACAGTTTATCTTAAAACAAAATAAATTTCCTGTAATTATACAGTAATACAAAACATCAGTATTTATCTACTAAAACATTACTATTCACAAGTTAAACACAATTTCACCCTTTTACTTAATTTTGTCATAATTTTCCACGACCCAAAAGAAAATATTCTAAACAGTATATTGACTATTCATAAGAACACGTCCTTGTAATATTTCCCTACCCTTATTAAATCCTAAAGTAAACAGCGTTATCTTGATGCATAATTACAGAAGGGCGGAAGGGACTACAAAGTGGGAAGAGGTAAGTACAAATAGCTGATCCCCGATATTAATTCCCTTTTAGTCGCAACATAGTCATTTTTACTGACAGAACTAATTGGGAAGTGTCAAGACAGAGGCGGGTGTGGAGTCGCGGTATTTTTGTAACAACAATTAAAAATACAACCGTTTTTGATACATCATCATTAAGCATAGCAACCGGTTTCAGTTTTTGTAATTAAATTTATTTAATAAAATTACATCTAGTGAGTGCTCTTCATTTAAAAATTTACTTACTACAAGAGATTTCCATCAATAACTATCTTAATAAATTGTAATAATAATTAAAATTTTAATATATCTTGAAAATCAATAAAATTGCATCGAAATTGATAATTACTATACTATTATATGTATATACCTATATATACATGAAAATACTTAGTTCCATGAGCTACTCCAATAATTATTGTTTCATAACAGACAACAATGTGAAAACGTTGAGAATAAAAAATTCTTCATTATGTCCAGTTTATCAGTTGTGTTTATCAATGGGCGTGGTCTAGTAAATTTTTATTGCGTACTTAAATAGATGTAATTCGTCTTATTAACAACGGAAAACGGTTTTTATTCCCATAGTATTAAGATACAATTTTCAGTTAGTAGTGAAGAGTCGTTAAGTTGTTTTAATGTAAGCTATTTTTAAAGCAAACTATGGTGTTATAACGATGTTAGATTTATTAGTAGGTAGGTATTATATTCTTCAACGCAATTAATTCGAAATTAAGATGTCGGAGTATTTAAGCCCCTCCTGTTCCAATGATTCTTTGATTAATTGTTTTATAGTTTTAAAACAGTCTTATATTAAAGGTATTTTTTGTAGTATTAAATTGTTTAGGCAATTAAAGTTGTCTTTTAATTTATTGCTTTATATGTTATCTATAAAAAATAGAAGCATTTGAAATTTTAAACAGGTCCTAAAGTAACTACGTAATCCTGTAGGTACGCAAGAATTTTTTGATAAAGATTTCATCATTTCGTCTCTAAAGATTCAAGATTTCGTCTTTAATTTTAAAAATATTTTGGTATAGTTATAGAATAAAACTTAACAAAAAATAATCAGTAGATACCTAATAAAAGTACCAGTTGAATTTTACTATCAAAAATTTAATTTCTCTACCAGCGATTACCTACAACCGAATTTTTATAAAACTTTTGATAAAAATCATAAATAATCCGATTCGAATTACGTTTTACTAGCTATGATAAGATCAGTAAATGTAATCCACTGCGTTTCAATTTACGACCAGTAGTTGTTAAAAATAATTTAAAAAGTAATTAAAAAGCGACATAAATCCTTCAGCCGAAGCCAGTGGGTAAAATAATTTATAAAACAAAGCCTATAAAGTTTGTGTTGCAACATTTTTAATTATATTGGTTTGTTAGCTTCAATTAATCTTGTACAGTTACAAGTAAAACCATGGAATATCGTTAGTTATTTTGTTAATTAAAATATAATGTACCTACCTATATAGCTGATTACTATTATTTTTAAATAGTTGGTTGCTGGTTACTTACACCGAGTGTCCCAGGTTCATCCATGTTGAGAAAAAATTAGGTAGTAGCCGAGTCAAGAATCTCTAGACTTTGTAGTTATGTCAATATAAAAAAAATGTTTTGATACTGACGGTGATGATACTGTTTCTTATCAATAACAAAAAAAATAATTATAACCATCATGAATAGAGATTTTAGGTTCTAGAATTTGACCCATAAAATTAAGTCACTTTAGGGCTAATTTTTCAATCGTTGGTAAAATCGTTGGTAAAAACTTATTCATCGAATAACGTATTAAACTACCATTTCAAAAATGTATTCTAATTGTCCATATTTGACAGTGTACAGGTGACATTTTAAAATGTTCGTGTAATACTTTATTGGACGGATAAATTATAACCAAGTATTGAAAAATCGGCCCTTATTCAAAGAAAGCAACACTCGCATTTCCTTTTATTTCTTACCCAATCGTCAAACCAGTCTAATTTCTGTCCTCAAAAGAATCAAGTCTGTTTTTATAACATCTTATACAGGTGAAGATAGGCAGGTGTGTTTGTTTAGCCAGTAATAGTCCAATTAATTTCGTTTATGCCGCGTTTTGTAATACTCGGAATTTCTGTTATTGTTTAGAGACGTAATTTATTTTATGACTTCGGAATATATTTCGGGGTGGCTTTTATTGAGCTGTAAAGATATTTGTTTTGGAGAATTTTGAGGCTAATTATGATGTTGGTTGTGTAGTCCGTGTGAAGGTATAAGAGTGGATGTTTTATAGTGTCTAGTAATTTTGATGTTTTAATTGTAATATACTACAGAGAAAGTGATAGAAAAATGAAGCCTCGTATTTCACTGTCTGAATATGAATTTAGAGGACCTACCTAGCTTATAAGACTTTATTTTTCCATTCCGTTTTCGTTTTTTGTAAATAGGTAAAAGTTAGCATATTTTATGTATCTCAAATAAAACAAAAAGTAAATCAAAATTATTATTTATTTTTATGGTCAATAGGCACAAGTCACAAATCACAATACTAAAATAAAAAAGTACATTCTACGCATGAAACGAAAATACATTTTACTCAAAAATTATAACCAACTCACAATCATCATGAATCACATTAATTGAAACCAATTATTTCACTTAAAACTAAAAAGCCTTTCCTTCTATCGAAATCCTAAAATAGGCAAAAAAAAAATTGATAGACAGGCAACATATAGGTACATACACTTCTTAATATAAAAATACAAATTTAAATCTTATTACGATAAAATTGATACAACTTGAGGTCTGACAAACATAAAGAAAATACAATTGAAAACAATTTAAAGATTATTTAGTCGTTAACTGCCGTCACAATAATGTTAATACACACAAACCTTAACACACAGAAATCAATAAGATATATAAAAAAGCAAATTATACTAAGGGCCGATTTTTCAATGCTTGGATAAAACTTATTCGTCGAATAATGTATAAAACTACCATTTTAAAAACGTATTCTACATTTTAACAGTATCGTGTAATAGGTACTTTATTGGACGGATAAGTTTTATCCAAGCATTGAAAAAACGGCCCTAAAGATCTTAAACTACAATATCAAGGTGGACAGTCTATGAGAATTAATAATAAAAAAATTTCCTAAAGAAAATCAATAAGTTGCTTCAATACAAAAATAAACTAACTTAACATCCTAAAATATTTTAATAAC
The DNA here is from genome assembly GCA_907164685.1 of Colias eurytheme. Taxonomy (NCBI): domain Eukaryota; kingdom Metazoa; phylum Arthropoda; class Insecta; order Lepidoptera; family Pieridae; genus Colias; species Colias eurytheme. The sequence continues at coordinate 31,567 of CAJQZN010037723.1, read as the reverse complement.
GGGCTTATTTTAAGGAAGAAATTTTTCTAGCCGTGGATCAGAGTATAATATTCTATATTTTCAATCTCGCAAGTTTATTATTACATTTCCAATATTGTTTACAATTGTTACAAAGTACAAGTTTTACAATATTACGTACATCATTACATGACAAAACAAATTAGTTGACATGTTACAATAATACAATTTTAGAAAACGAAATTAGCTTACTATTGAACTTTTCTAACTCAAAAGTAATTAACTACAAAAACTTTCTAACTCTAAACTAATCTACACACTAACTCTAACAAGAGTAATTTTGAGTTAGTGTGTAGTTACACCACTCAAAAGTAAGCTACTCTAACTCAAAGTAATTTTCTCCAATTTTATAATCTACTCTAATTAATCCATCTACTTAGACGGCACCTTTTTACATCAAGAGTGGTTAACATTAGCAGTAGCAGCTGCTACAGTAGCATTAGTTACTGGGGGCAGAGGTACCAGGAGGTCAGCAAGTCGACCCGCTTCACGCAAACCGGAGAGGAAAGCCCCGTGTACTGTGGCCGGGTAGTTTCGCATTGTATGCTCGCCTGGTGGGAAAAATAATTATTATTAGAGGTATTTCTGTTGCTGGAGCGGAGATAAATACAATTATAGCAAAAAATAGCTCCCTAAAAAATTTGAAGTCGAAGTTATTGTGTTCCATAATTTTCCTTGCTTGAGTAATGGACTTAGACTTGTTATTTTGATATTTTACTGCTTTAAGAACAATTTAATTTTGTATCTATACACAAATATTTTGACTAGCATCAGCAACAAGTTATGTACATAAAATATTATAACAAATACATTTTTAATCTTTTCCATTGAATTATGTTCATATGAAATACTTACCAGCAAAGAAAAGCCTGTTTTCACCGGACGCATCGGGAACTGGAGCCGCCAGCAAGTCGTAGTCCGCACCTGACGAACCAACAGCTACGAAACTATACGAGCCTCTTGCGAATGGATCTGCGCGCCATCTATATAAAAAAAATTATTAAATAATTAGGTATATACCTACATAAATTTTCTTTAAAGGAGAAAATCTAAGCAATCTGTGTGAATCACAGCTTCACCTAAAACAAAAGGTCAACGCGCTCTTTACATTGATATTCAAAGACACCATTCGAAGGTAGCTAATAAAACTATCCGTTCAAACAATGGCAATACAAATAGGCTTAAAATTCAATTCCCAGAAAAGCGGGTCACAAGTCACGGCAATGAATTAAACACGTAAACTTTGAAACAATAGTAAGTCAACCAGTAGGTACCAGGAGAGTAGCAAACGAGAGGAGCTCCGTTCCAGATCCAAATGTAAATGCTTAGAAAGTCAAATGTCTCTCGGAATCCGCTCCTAGACACATAAAGTATGGGTCGAGCGAGGCGATTACCACACAATTGCGTAGACGCAAATGTACATCGCTCCACTTTATGTTGCTCGCACAATGCGCCTGAATTGCGATCCGCATACGAAAACATACATCAAGCTATTCTTGCGAGCGTCATACATTATGGAGGGCTTCCAACGTGTCTCTTAATAGAAATATATTGCGTACGATATATGCACGGTCCGTACTTAACAATAATGTGAAAACGATAAATATTTCATATCAATATATTCATGTTAATGGCTTCAATAATTATTCAACGTATATTTCCAAAAGTGACAGAGATATATTAATAATCGTGAGTTCATGAAATGCTATATATTCATAAAAAAATACTCTTCTTCTTTTGTGCATTTCATAAAGTAGTGGTATGACTTCTTAATTATATCGCAAAAAATGGGGTATAAGAAATAAAATCTCGAAATATCTAACAGTTCTTAATAGTAATACAGTATAGTAATACTGTCATCAATATTAATATAATAACGACGTACCTAGTAACCACGCACTCCTTAGGCTGCGGCACCGCCGCGTGACCGAAGATGCTCTTGAGCACGGCGATGCATCTGCCCACTATGACGTCATCAGTCACGTTTTCCATCACGGCAGCCGCTTCACCGGCCACCAGGGCTAATAGCACTGGAGCACTGTATAGGTTCCAGAAGAGGAACAGTTCACCTAGAGGAAAAAATGCTTTTATTATAATATTTTCTTATTGCAGGATTACATCATGATGTCGAAAATCCGAAATATCATCATAACCATTAAAATAAAGTCAGAATTTACCTATATTCTAAATCTTCGAAGAACCTGCATTGGGAACAAATAAAGGCCGATAACGTTGATGACATTAAACTACACCATAAAATAAAAATCGATGGATAATAGACATATCTTGCAACTAACTAGTTTATAGGTGATTAGGCTAAAACCAAAAGTAATGGGAAAGTATCAGTTCGGTAGGACTTAAAAGTATAAGCAAACATTGTTCGTTATTTTTTTCGTATAAAACATATCAGACCATCAGATTCCATTCACAGGCATTCATTGTGCGAGTTAAAATCTTAGCACCCAATTAACTTCTGGATTCCGTCAAGCGGCCTCACCAAGCGTCTCTGTATTTCCCACATAATTCTGTCACGCTATCAAAATCAGATAGGTAACGCTCACGCCCGAAAACACTGAATCAAAGTGAAAAAATCCATCGCACTACACATTGTTCCGGCATTCCCAACACCTTAATGAAGTTAGCCGAGTACCAACGAACCAAGGAGGTGTACTAAAGCATAACGTAAAAAATGTCTTGTCTCGGCCCGTTCCCGTGATTTATCGCTTAGGGCTCCCCTCAGGGTTGCTCACTGGCGTTAAATTATTCAGCTTTTAATTCGTTATCGCGTTGGCCACCGCTGTTTCTACGTTTTACACTATTTACACCGGGAAATAATTTACGAGTGCCATCCTTGGGGAGCCGAGATGTGCCGGTTAATTTGTGGCTTTTGGGTGTAGTTTAATATTGATATATATTTTGCGTGCGCTCGCCTCTTAAATAATATCGCACGGGGAATTATTAACAAGCCACCACTTTTATCATTCAATTTGTAGGTTTATTTTTAACCGTTTAAATGTTATTCTCAAGTGGCATGGATTTTACATTACATTTACATTTTTTTTTTCAATTACAAGCACTTTTTATTTTAGTCAATAGATTTGATCAATGAGTTAACTGACCTCAATTTTGGCGTTTAAGCAGGAAAATAATAGGAACTTTTTGATTAGAATTAGTTTGAATAAACTCCATCTAAATCAGTGAAGTGTTTTAGACGTTAAGGACTTACAGAGACAGCTCCTTCCTCATTGAAGGAATTTGACCTAGAGCATACCATACTTACCTTACCTATACCAACATACACAATAGAAAAATAAACAAAGGAATATATTACTCACCTCGACTAGCAGTCGTAGTACCAACATGACCGAACAGATTCGCGCTCGGGTCCCAGAAAGTACGCTCGAAGCACAACACAACTTTGTTCAAGTTCCCGTAGCCGAGTCGCTTTATGGCCGCCACCTGATGATTAATTAAGTGACGTTTTAATTAAAGTCACTACACTATTGTATAGTTACATACAAGTCGAATTGAATTTTGGTAAGATGTGTTCCTTAATATTGCTGAAGTAGTTCTTATAAATTTAGAGACGCGATAGGCCGTTTAACTTTTACTGAGACTCATTGTTTCACATTGGATGTCTTATTAATTGTTGTTATAATTTAGTAGATATATTATATCGATTAATAATGCCAACACAAGATTTTGAAAGAAAAGTTGAAATAGATTTGACCTTTTAAGTATGTACTAAATACAATTTTTCTTCAGTTAGTGGCTAAGTACACGTGGCGTATGGATTAAAAGTTGGCATGAGTAGATTTTAAGTTATTAAAGGACATAATCCACACCACAAAATTTCAAGCAAATCGGATCAAGAGTTATTTCGTAGCGAAACAAAATGAATATGAAGAGATTATAAACTATATTATTATGTATAAATTAAAATACCACAGGATATAATATGTATTAACTATCTAGAAAGAAAATCGTGTTAGTTACTCAAGAATAGCTCAACAGATTTCAAACAATTTATTAAGGAAACTTAGAAATAACTATCTATTATTAGAATAGCTATTATAATAGTACAGTAAACACCAATAACGTATGAAAAGGATAGACATGCATCACGCTGGTATAAGTTGGGAAATTACCTCTTATAGCCATTCCGTGTACAACGTAACACAGTACCATCTATACTAATATTATAAAGCTGAAGAGTTTGTTTGTTTGTTTGAACGCGCTAATCTCAGGAACTACTTGTCCTATTTGAAAAAATATTTCGGAGTTAGATAGCCCATTTATCGAGGAAGGCTATATATCATCACGCTAAGACCAATAGGATCGGAGCAATGCGGGTGAAACCGCGGAGCACATCTATGATCTAGTTATTTAATATTTGCGGTCTTACTAATAAAATGTTACCCATTCACTATTCAATGGATTAGTTATTGCAATAACCTGTCTTGTTTTTATGATTGACGTTTCATGTGAGCAAGAGCAGGACACAGCTATGGTAGAAAATGGTTGAAATTTATCCATTGTTTAACTTTTTATTAGTAGGTAAGGCCGTAAGTTTATAGCGTCACAATTTCACAAACTATCAACCAACGGACAAACCTTCCAATCAGGCAGCGGTGGGTCGAACTGCACAAAGTTCTGCTGATTCTGACCATTGTTCGCTACGGCTATCTTCAGCACGCCCAGTGGTAGAGTGCATAGCACCACGTCACCTAGAATAACATAGTTATTTGAATTATCAAAACATTAATTGATAATGTAGATGAAATAAAAAATGTTTTCATTTTTCATGATTTCATTTTCATTCTCATTCTCATTTTCATTTTCACTTGTCCTATCTAATAAGTAATAATATTATGTGCGTGAATGTTCCTATATTAGATTACAATTAATGGCGTTGTTGTGGAATCAAAAAAAAAATAGATCCAAAAGCTGTCTTGAGTGCCTTGCTGCCAAGGTATATAACACGTTTTTAATGAAGTTTACTACATAAAGGTGATATACTTATACTTACTGTTTACCAAAACATTCATTTAAAATCATAGCCTTTTTATATTTGAACAAGTTCAATTTCAACTTTATATAAAATTGCACTAATTTTAAAGTATTATGTATTGTATAAATTCAAAACGATTTTAATTGGATTCGAGTGTTTGTGACACCCGTTGTATAGTTGAAATGTCCGAGTTAAATGAAAAATGTATTAAGTTTTATTTTATGGCAGTTTAATCCAAACGAACCGTGAATAATTAAATATTTTAAAATAATGAAAAAGAGAACAGAAAATGCGTGCATTGGGTACCGTTCTAACTAATAGGACTATACATAAGGAAAATTAGTAAAACACACACATAAAATACACTATAATAATCATGCACATAATATTTTTTTTTACAAATAAATTAAATAATATGATTAGAAAATAGAAATAGACAACATTATATTATGAAAAAAAAAACATAATTATTAACGCGTGTCGTGCTAAAGGTACCCAGCATTTACATTCTACACAATCATGAGTATTGAGGAGGTAGAGAATTAAAAAGAATAAACACTTATTGTAAAACCTTTAGATCCTACAAGTATTTATAGAAACCGTTCCGCCTCCAATCAAAATTTGTTACAGAAATAGACTATCAAATCACGTGTGCTGCGCCTGCCTTCGAAAACGTTCTTAAAATAATACGTATTGCACGCCCATCAAACGCCATCCATCATCTATATCAATCGAATAACATTCTGGAACATTCCAGAAGGATTCCACCGAACTAACAAAGCCGAGGCCTACACACGCTAAATAAAGCGCTCTCCACTTTAATTGCGGAGGTTTTTCCTTTGTGACAGTTCAAGTGAACGAACACGGTTTATGTTTCTGCTAGTTCACTTTAATGGAGTGAAAAATAGACGTCTTCAATGTTTCGGTTTTGCGAGAACACTTCTTTGTACTGTATGAATGCGTTTGTGAAAAAACTGTTTGTGCTACGTTGAACTTTTTGCAAACGCTTTGAAATTGTCACCTTTTAAACCAGCCGATTAGTTAGATAAGCCCATTGAAAGGCTTTAAAATGTGTCTCATACAATTGCGTTTTCTTTTATGTTATATTTAAAAATAAACATGTCTACTGTAAATAAATTGTGAAAAGTTTATTTCACATAAAATAAAAAAATAAAAGGATTTAAAACTTTTATAACGAATTCAAAAGTTACCTACGTTTTTAAAATTTACATTTTCAAAGGTATCCTTTTGCAATGGATAACATAAAATTAAGTTAAAATATAGTCGAATTACCATGGTATATTGAAACATAGGCCATATTAACTAGACTAACTTCTGAAGAGTTCGTCACTCTGTTTTCAGAGCAGTTTCAAATTCCCTTTTGTCTTATTTCAGTTTGTAAAGTAACCGGAACGTATTTTTTCGGCTCATCAAAGTAAAATTAGCGATTTTGACTTGCAAATCAGCTGCGATAAAGAAAATTACAAGGCGCCCGTTCGCGTTGTAAATTCTTATAACGTCCCTTAATATGACCGCCGATGCCTTGTTTCAACAATGTTTCCTCCATTTTTACTTTATGATTTAATTACGCACTCATTGTTTGTGAGATGGAAAACTTACTTTGGTTACAAAATATGTTTTTGTTTATTTTTGTCCATCGTAATTAGAGATAATGTTTCTTTAGATACACATGTTATTGAGATTAATCGGAAAAGTATAACTACGTATTCCCATAATAATTTTAGTATAAGTATTGTATTTCTCAATATTACTTAATAGTGTTTATTCGACAAAACAATTATCCCCAGTTATATTTCTGACTACTTTACCGCTCACATCAAAGTCTTCACATAAAACATGAACCTTTATTTGCACGAAGATACTTTCACAACAAGAGCCTAATAACCGTCAATCCACCGAACTTCGTTCATTTAAAACTAAGCCGATACGGTAGCTAAGCCGAGCCTACGGATTTACCACGCGTTTTAATCTTAACATAATCACCGTATTATTACCACAATATATGAAGTATCCGATAAATAATCGTTTCCGATCGTTTCTGAATAAAAAATCGTGTAAATTATATCGGAATCAATGGACAGTTTATAGATTACGTTCATATGTTAGTGTCGACGCTGCATAATTTAGTTTTAAGAGGCATGAGGCGGCGATTCGTATAAAGTTTTAACGATACGAGCATTTCTCATTGGCATTACTTCAGAATGATTAATCAGAAACAAGTATCGAGTACAATAATCTCTCGACTATTAGGGAGATATAAACTTATGTGTAGTGTATAAAAGTGTTAATGAGATTTACATTTATCTCATGTGTTGACGATTTTAAAATTAAAGTTATTTGAGTATTAATCAATAATATTCAAATAACTTCAATTTTAGTTTAGGAATATGTTTTAAATTAAATATCAATATTATTACATTCTTCTGGAACAAAAAAAGTACAAAATACAGAATTAAAACTACATACTGACCTTTAAACGTTTGCGTTTGTCCAGGTGCTCTCGGGTTGACCGCCTTCACAGTGACCCCTGGACCGGCGTACGATATCTCCGAGACGGAGGTGCCCAGCCTGATGTCCAGCCCGTCAGCCAACGCCACGGGCACGCACGAGTATCCATTGCGAACTGCGGAAGAAAAGTATCGTTAAATATCGGGTGTAAAACTTTGGTGAACTTTAGGTTATATTCGTATGCATAAGGTGGGAATAACTTTATAATTAAATTATTTTATGTTAGAAGAAAGGTTTTACAGGCAAAACAATTAACTCATGTGTTTCAATAATTGTGATCGTGAATAATGTTATTTAAAATCTCTAGCATACTCTTCTGTAAATCTTGTGCTACAAATCATAATTTCAATAGAATTTCGTACTTTATCTTACAATAATATAATCCGTAACTTTTTATTAACGATAAACGCATTCTAGCGCGAGGCGGCCCCAATCCACCTCACACTGCACACCAGAATTATATTTCCAATTATGGGACAATAAAGTTGGTGCGGCCACAATTATGTCAAACGGCCATTGACCCCGCTCTTCGACCCAGTTCCCGTGATGGATTTAAATTCAATTACGATGTACGAATGCGATGTTGAGGAGATATACACGTACGGATTATACTGAATGGTCCAAAAATCGATCAGTCAATTGATACTTATAACGTATAATGAATTAGCTGTTTGCGACATCGTTGGTGGTATATGGGCAAAATTTGTGTGCGATGCAGATGATTTGCACGTTAAATTTAATATAGCTTGTACTTGTATGCTGTTGAGCGATACACAACTAGAGTGTGCATGCCCGAATTAATAATTCCATATCATTATAGTTCACAGTAATTTATCCTAAGAGATTATTGTTAGATTACTTATTAGTTATTTACTATAAAAATTTCATCTACTTATTGCGAAGGTGATTCTACAAATTAAATTATATTTAACAATTCGAATAAATTTAAACAAATTTTATAGAAACAATTTCGTCCTACATCAACCAATCATACAACAACAAAAAGAAAACAATGAAAAATACCCGAACCCAAGATAATAATTACTTCCAATTTATCAATTAATCATACACATATCGGGTATCAAATTATATTTATCTGCAATATAATTTGATACGTGTATATCCCAAAAAATATTGTATTGTCGATATCACGCAGTGTATTGGACGTATCCGATCCGGTAGTATGTAAATTGATGAGCCCCCTCGCGAACTGTGACAGCCACCAGTGTGTCATTAATTTTAATGAAAAATGTACAGTTAAGGCTTTGCCAGATAGAAAACTTTTTAGGGCATTTTTTGTGTCTCTCTCTTTCTCTCTCGATGTTAGCTAGAAGAGCTACTACGCAAGGGAAGGTTCACCCTGGTGGCAATGGAGATCACGAACCTCTGCTTGGGCTGTTGCTTGAATGGTGAAGGCCGGTCAGAGCACTAACCTGACGCTGCGCTATGACGCCAAATAGTGCTACGCAATATGAGCGACTACAATGACGCGCGATACGTTCTTTTTGTCACAACGAAGCGTGTAGTGCCGTAGTATATAATACGGCGTCATAGCGCGGCGTTAGGTTAGGGCCCTGACGCGCACAAAATACGCGTTCTATCTGACAAAGCCATTAAATAACGGCACGAGACATTGGAATCAAATCGATTGAACACGATACTCTGTTAAAACAATGCTAGATGTTAATTGATCACTATCGATGGGCGCAGTCACTGATGCGGCAATAATTAATATAAATGTGCAGGTTACGTGACTTCCCATGATGGCTTTATTTGGATAATGTTTTTGTGAAAGGTCAAGTGTTGTGCTACCTACCAATATATTTTTTTTGTTTAATTGTTTGTGAGAAAAAAAATATTTTTAATCCTAAAATAGGGTAACTTTCTGGTCAACGTTATTATTACCTACCTATAATTTATCATTAAATAATATACAAAATAAAATTTTAAAACCAGGAATTGATCAATTAAACATAATAATATGCTCTACAACAAAACAATGATCTACAACCATATTACATATAAATTTTCCCGATTTCTATAATATTTTGGTTGATGTTCTGCGTCAGCCGCCATGACGTCAAATTCAGTGCAACTTGCAACTACTTACCAACAATTATTACTTAAAGGCATCCCTGTACCGTTCGACATCTGACTACAAAACAAAGAGGACTAAAGAACTAAACTATTAACTCGCAGCTTGCTACTCCCGAGTCCCGTCACGAGCATTGGCCACTACCAGTGTCGCCAGTAAGAAATCCACTCAAAGTTATTAAATTAAACTACAATAGACAACTCGCCTCTCGCAGCCATCAACCTAATTGAAAACTACAAAGTGCTCGCCAACGTGCCACGTCAATTTTTAAATTTATATCGGACGAGACATTTTGTACAAGTTTTTAATTTATCTACGTGTATATTTTGGGTGTCGCAATCGGTTTTTCAATGAAATTGCTTTTGTTTTTTTTTCTGCAAGAAAAGCTTTTAATTGTGCTTTGAATGGAGTTAAAATTATTTATTGGATGTGGTAATATATTCAAGTACGCAGTTTAGAAGACTTTTAATTGTTTCATTCCACAGCAGATTCCAAATGATTTACTTATATCTATTTATTTAATATTAAATTTTGACATAAAAGCTATATACTTATGCAAAAAACAGGTACTTACTGATATAGTTACCTAAACCAAACTTATTATTTTCCACAAATTATCTTCATTATTTTAACCGAACCAAAAATGTATTTCACAAAGCCATAAATTACCAACTCCATCCACATTTTATATTAGCCATATACTTGCCAATTGGCAACTACTCTATAAATAGTTAACGGTTGTAGCAACTACTATGTAGTTAACGATATTAACTTACTCGTCAGCTCATTTACAAAGTACCAAATTGTAATAGGGCAGACGTGAACCATTTTAAAACGGTAAACAATTTTTCCGAGTTCGAAAATTTTGCAACTTCATTTTATGACGAAGTGAACTCACTCAGTTTATTGTTCATTGCTTTAGTTTGAGAATTGACGAGCACTAGATTTACTGCACAATCATCTACGATCAACATAGATAATCAATAAACATTCAAGCAATACAAAAATGTGATAAAGCGTGTCACAAGAATAACGCATTTTCTTTTCAAATAACACCTAATCCTGAAATGATTAAAATGTACGACACCGAACAAAAGCCTCCGCGAGACAATCCAAGGGCGTTTATTAGAATTAGCAAGATTTACGCGTGACACATACGAATAGCGCTACAATTCAAGTTTAATCAAAAACCCAACACAGCCCTGGCTCTCATGCGCCTGAAATCCTAACGTATGGCAGCCCTAAGTACAATAAAAGGAGACCGCGAATGGTATGGTCCAACTGGGCGAACAATTGCGCCGTTTCAACGGGATTAGTTGAAAACGCTTATATTATTAAAGCACTTACCTACGTACTGTAATAACCGAATTTATCTTATATTTTAATTTCACAGGAACGCTGACAAGGGTCCTAGAGTTGTGGACGTGTATGAATTATACTTGAAACTAGAAGACATGGAATAAATGTGGTTAAAATAAATTGTCAGAATAGAATTTTGTTTTATTCTGATTCAGAAGTAGGTACTATAAGTTTATTTTAAGCAGATTGTGCAAGGCTTCACTTTTCCTCCTTCAGTAGCCGAAAGTATGCCAACATGGACTAGATTCGATTGACTTTCACATAGAAATTTAATTAACAACTAAAAAGAGGTGGTTATACGTTCAATCGAAAATGAAAATAAAAGGGTCAGTCTTCACTATTCTCAAAAGAATACAATTTTTAAAATCATCAACTTTCCCTATCCATACTTACTATTTGAACATCACAGCACCAAACATCAATCTATCTATTTATACCACACACATACACAGCACTCCTAGAATGGTCCGCTAAACCAGTTCAAATAAATCCAATCATGGACATAAAAGTTACGTTTAACAAGACCGCCCCGCGTCCTACTAGAAATACCAATTTACTTTACACTCCGCTACATTGTACCTAACGTCGTTAAATCGTGCTGTTTTCAAATGAGACACAATACTGCATATTGATACAGTCCGGCCTGTGCTAGAAAATGAGGATAAGAGGAATATTTAATTCAAAGCTAGGAAATAATTAATTAATATTAAATTGGTAAGGATAGTTGAGGAACTATAATAAAAAAGTTGAACTGGAATTACCTATACAAAAATTTTAATTTATGCTTTTTTAGAACCTCCAGCCTGAGAATCTGTCCCGTAAAAAATGTTCTTTTTAGGATTATGTCGAAAAATATTATGATGAGCATAAAATGTTTTATAAATCTCGTGTCACAATGTTTGTCCTCAATGGACTCCTAAACCACTTATCCGATTTTAATAAAATTCGCACACCATGTGCAGTTCGATCCAGCTTGAGAGATAGGATAGTTTAAACATGTAGGTACCACGGGCGAAGCCGGGGCGGACCGCTAGTATTTTTATAAATATTGAATACACTAAATTACAATTATTTTCAATTTTAAGCCATGAACAAAATCATACTTAGGTACTAGAATTACTGAAGTGACAATAAGTTAATAATTCTACTCATATTACCACGTGTAAAATCTAAAGTTAGTCATAGTATCTATGTCAAAAATTTACAAAAAGATGCACTTTGTTAGGCATACCTATCTGAATTCTTTGGAAATTTCGACTCTCCCCAATATCATAACATCGCTGCGTGATGTTGCTAGATGTGTCAATTGAGAAATAGTACTTAAGTACTAGTATACTTTGGACATACAGCCTATGTCACTACTACAATTCTGATAATTACAACGACACCTTTTACATCAAAATCCGTCGAGCAGTTTGGGCTGTTGTGCCAAAGAAACATACATTACATTGCATACATACACATGAAAAACATAACCTTCCTTTCGCAGTCGGGTAAAAATACATACCAATACAGAAAGGATCACTTTCAAAAAAGAAGAAAGCACGTGATTATCCCCTAAAAACCGCATAGTGCTTCTAGAACATTCTATCCCGATACCGATACTGCTACATAAGCCGATGCACCTACGAAACATTGTCAGCGGCGTTAGGGACGTTCCGACAATTTCGCCTTTACCACAAAGGAATTTTCACCGGGTATGCGATTTTAAAATGAACTATATGAAAATCGCCATCAATCTATTGGGAGGCGCGTAACGTTTGTGTTTTATTAAAAAATTGGTTGTGTTACGTGGTAAAGCTTATTCTGTGTGAGACAAAAACTAGCAGCCCGTCAGTTATTTATTTTTATGAGTGACAATATTGTAGCAAAGCCTTCTACAAAAAGGAATACATTTCATCGATACATGAGTGAATTATAACAATATAACATTGAAATCTATTATAGCGAAACCGAAAAATTAAGGGATTGGTCAATATTATTTCTCCTAAACGTAATATTAATATGAAATACTATACCTAGCTTAATTAGGTATACATTTAGTTAATAATGATAGTATTCAATAAGCATTCACAAAATCAAAACAGAACGAAATTTATTCACAATCCGATGTGATGTGATGGCTTTAAATTTACAATTTGCATAATTTTATGTGTCGCTTATCTTAAACAGGAGTAATTAAAGATAAGACAGTTTATGTGCAGTATAACGTTAATGTTAAAAAGCTCACGTACGCAACATATAATACTAGGTTACATTGTCACCAAATTCTTAAATGGTTCGATGGTAAAAATAAACAAACATGCATTAATTACAAAAGTGAAGCTGCTGAAAAGTTATTTGAAAATTAAACTTTTACAAAAAGTTTAGAATTTCCCAAAAAAATTTCATGATAAGAACATATCAAATATGATTACGTAAGCAGAAATTAAATTACGAAGAGACTAGTGGGAGCACTCGGCTTCGTTCACGTTGCAGTACGATAAAATTAGCATAAGTGCTATACCTAAGCTATAGCCTGCATCACTAGTGACATCTAGATCCTTTGACCCGCTACGTACCTTAAAAACATCCATCCTAACTTTCGCAATTAATATAACGACTACAATATGAGATACATAACAACACAAAAGCTAAAACAATTCCCGTCTCATTAAATATCCACACACAAAATGTATAAACACAAACGTCACAATCGCTCCCACTGCCAATCAATGGCTAATTATTCAGATAGCAGGTAATTCGCTAATTAAATATTAAAATTTCAATCATATCGCTGACGTCCGATCTCCACAAATTTGATTAATTTAAAAGGTACTCGGCAATAATCATTTTAATCAAATTATTGCAAAGTAATTTATCAAATTCCGCTCATAACAAGCCTATAGAGAGATTCATTCATATTCATTTTAAGACGGAGCTAATTTATTATAATTATAATTAAGCTTAGCAAAAATAACCTATGTAGTCTAAACTATTAAGTTTACGATATCTTCAACATTCGTTGAGTATTAATTGCTTTGTTTTTCTTTCTTGTATCAAGCTTTTTTACTTCCATAAGAATTGTTAAATACCTAATACCTACAACACAATATTCCAAAATCCAAACCGGTCAAGTCTACATGTTACGTTTTCTCAACATATTATTTCAACGAATACGTAAATTCCTTTTCATTTTCCGAAACGACTCTTACCCATTGCGAATATTAATATTCAAATTTAAAATCTTATTACTTCATAACTATTCAATTTCACAATAAGCAAAGCTGCTTCCACTTCGCATTACACAGTTAATTATATTTCAATGGTCCGATATTGTCACATTGAAATATTGTCGTAATGTTTTAAACTCGACAATGACATAAATATTTATTAAATGCGATCCAGTGTTTGATATAATTTTCGTACTTAGTCTGCAATAAATCTTGAACAAACCAATGTTTTGCTGCGCCATGAAAATCTATAATTTAATTATGGGTTTCAATTATTATTATATAGCATGGGTTTGTTTTGGTTATACCACGCCTAACTACTTTATGTCTGAATAATTTTATTAGTTACCTAAACTTTTAGATACATTGTACATTATAAATTATTATGCATTAAAATTATTACGCATAGATATTATAATTTTCAATCATCAATTTCTTATTACTATAATATATTTATTGTTATAAACAAACAACTTGAACCTTTACGCAACAATGTATTTACACTAATTATTTACAAGCCACTGTTCCTCGAGACCAAATTGTTAGCTAAAATCATAAAGTTAGTAAGTTCTCTATAAAAGTAGCGATCCGTCTTGATCTCGGGAATCGGAAGAAAAATTCAATTTGAAACACAATGTTGATGTTGAAGGTGAGCGAGCTATTGATATATCATTCCGTTTAGCCAACGTTCACTGCAATTGTTTACTTTATATCATAATACATTTTATGATGACAGAGTTGAAATTGTTGTTTGGCTAAAATCGAATCTATATTGTAAAAGTAATCACAACTGTGCGTTACTGAGGCATGATCAGTTCAAATAAATATATACTAGATTTCCGCCCACGGCTTCGCCCGCGTTTTCAAACCCGCGTAGTTCCCATTTCTGTGCGATTTCCGGGATAAAAAAGTAGCCTACTATGCCTTATTCCGGTCTTCAGCTACCTACATACCAAATTTCATTGTAATCGGTTCAGTTATATTTGCGTCAAAGAGTAAAAAACGTCAAAAATTTGCGTCAAAGAGTAAGGATAATTGTTGCTGTGTCATTAGACAAGATCAATGAAAAAAAATGATAAAAAGTGGATGGATCAAAAAGTTACACTCCCACTAGATTATAGCAAAACTTCAAAGATAACACGATATCAATAAGCCGTCCCCGTCACGACGAGCCTACGCTTAATGAAATTGAAGCCGCCTCCAAACAAATGAATTAACAAATTTTTACCGGTCAAATTTTAAAGACGATCCAGCAGTGGAAAGATCAACAAGCCACTCGAATGTTAATGGGACCTCGTCAAAGGGCTGAGAGCCGTCCGAATAATAGTCCAAAGCGCTCTCTGTGTGCGTGACCCGACCCTTGTCAAGTACCAGTCGATTAGCTTAACGCTTACACTAATTATTATACCTACTAAATAACCTATTGACCCCTCGTTATGGCTTTCAGATTATTTTTAAGAGGCTTTTTACCGAATGGAAGCTTTTTATTTCATCATCAACTCTTCATATTGTCAGTAGTCTTACACAGCATGTAGGTAGTAACCTACATGCTGTGTAAGCTTTCACACGCACATAATTTGTATTCTCTTTTCGATTTAAGGATATGGTAACTTATAGATTTAACAACGGAAATAATTAATTTATATCAATGTCTGTCTGAAAACAAATTACAACTTACAACGCAGTAATTACTTCCAACGCAGTATGTAACAATCAAAAGCCTTTACTACCACTAGTGTCGTATACATTGCACAACTGTTGTAAGTCATGGAATACACACTAAAAGCTAACAGTGAATCCTCTATAATGTCTATAACTAGTCATAAAGCCCGCAACAAACTCTTGCTCTATATGAAAATTGTTTATCCAACAACCTACCCATCGTTCAATAAACCTATCTACAAATTCACCAACAAGGCCCGCGAACTAGCGGATCATATTACATCAAATAACTCTCATAAAGGAATATAAAAAGATTGATTCAATATAAACCATCCACACGTTGAATCTAATCAACGTCAACGTATCCCAGAGCCAAAGATATTCAAATCGAGAGCCGACGTTCGCCTCGGAATCAAGGCAGCGGAATCGCCGAATGAAACTGTTGATTAGGTAGGTACGTTCCGCGCAAACTTACGCTCCGTCAATCGGAATTTTATTTGCCCTTTGAAAAACAAATATGACGGCTTTTAATTTATGAACGCGCCCGGCGCTGATCACCCGACGCTGCATTGGGCTTGCCAGATTTTAAATTCGCCCTCTCTCGCCTTTAGCGTTTATGCAACGGCGTTCTAATTTTATTGACCGATTTTTTGGAAGATATGCTTTCCAATTGACTTGTTAGGAAATAGGCAATTGTTATTTTTTTTATATTGATTCAATTTTCATCTCGTAGCCTATTTATAATTTGCTAACAAAATAACACAGCATTAGCATTTTGATTAAAATTTTCATTTCCGTTCACTTTTGACAAAATAAAAAATCACTTTTTAAAATTTCCACGACAAACAACACACAATACATGCATGAAAAAACTATCCACATCTGGGGACAATTCTAATAATTGGCAACACAGCCCACCACTGACAATCATTTTCGAATTCGTGATTCGTTTTTGTTTTTGCGATTTTTTTGCGCCGTTTGCGCCGTGACGACGGTGCGCGGACTAATGGAGATATCGCATCTGTCATATCAAGAATATATCCTTTGACAGTTTTATTGCGTTCGTAGATATTCAGATAAAGCGTTCAGCTCGTGTGGATAACTTCGCCCCGCCGAGAGTTCGTTCATGAGTTTTGACAACGCGAAACTCCCAAGTTCGAGGAATTAATATACATCTAGGAGTAAGTTGCAATTGTGCTGTATGCTAAGAAGGTAACTTCTATTTCCACCGGTTAACAACTCATTCGGTCAACAACAGAGAATATAATATGAAAAGTAAACTGTAACTCATATATCCCCAAAATAATTATAATCATTCATACCGTCATAAATAATCCTGGATATTCTACAAAATGTATTATTTAACAGGATGTTAAAAATAAAGAATCTTGACAGAATAGGCATAAGGCTAGGGCTATTTGACCTATATTCCAGATAATAATCAATCTACAACCTCGAAAAATATAACATTCATCAAACAATTTTTATAATCGTTTAGAGATGACGATACAATTATTTGGCGCTAGTCAGAATTACTAAGCAATTAAATATTTATTTCATATAGAGCTCTAAAGGTATGTTATTTAAGTAATCGATGATATAATCCTGAATCCACGGAGACTCGAAATAAATCGTCTTGACCGAATCCATAACGACCACTTAATATTAACGCTCGGGGAATCGAAACAAACCTCGGCAGGCAGCATCTATTAAACTTCCCGAGTTGCCAACTAACTAAAGTTAATTACCTCACAATATTCCCATTACTATAACCACGACAGACAGACGAGCGTCTAAAAGCTATTAAAAGCTGGTAAGCCAGAGTAGCGTGGTATAATCGCGACTCGGCAAAAACTCGACTCGCATTCCACTCGAATACACTGAGAGCATTCGTCAGCGCGAAATGTAGGAGCTAAAAATGAAAAACGCTCCCCGGAGACGCGATTAGCGAATGACGTTTCTTATTTTAGCGTTCCCGATCTTTACTTCTACGGACGAAACAGACGCAGAATGTAAATAAAGACATCGCTCGTTAATGGCACCGAAATTTAATTTTTTCGTTGCCTTGCACATTGTAACAATACCACAAGTAAAAATAAATGCAAGTAACAATTTACAATTCATCTGTTTGTTACGTAGTAACTTTTTAAAACGGGAATAATAAATAGCTTTTAGCCTTTAACTGAAAATTAATTTGAATGTTAGAATTGAGCTTGCTCTATTGACCTTTTAATTACTCAAGGATATTAATAACACACTATTTCATCTAAATTTAGAAGGTAAAAGCTGATCGTTTACGTCATTATTTAAACAAATATTTTACCACGATTTATTTACTTAATATACTAAATTTATAATGCTCATGCTTGTTAAGCAATTTTTCTCCATGACATTATAATAACAACATGTACATTGTACAATCACCTTTCTGACATTACAAATAAAACATTGTTATTCACATCGCCCAAGAATAGCTGCCTATAATTATTTCTGGAAACCAACACTACATTTACTGTTACCATAAAAGAATAGTTGTTTGTCAGTACGTATTGCCATTACGTTGAGAACGACACTTTTTACAATTAACTATTATAAACGATCGCCTTATATTGTTAACTCGTATATTTATTACGCGTAAAAAATTAAGACTCTATGGCTAATTCGTTTCATAAGCGATGATACAAACCTATAAATATTTTCTTGGTGAAATATGTGTTTTATTGAATCTAGTAAAGTAGATACTAACGACTGGCAAGCAAGAAAACCCAGATTTATGTATGTATTTTTGTAGAAAACAAAACCAAATCTTTAGCTACGTAAGGCGTAACATGTGTATTGTGTTTATACCCGATAATAATATTTTCTTCTGTAACGTAATAGAAGAAAATAATCAATTTTCAGTTTATATAATCAAGCGCTCCATGGATCAATTACCTTGCAATCAATAAACGCATTGATTGCAAGGTAATTGATCCAGATAAACCAATCCCAATGTCATCACTATAACCGTTTAAAAAGCCACAAAAGCGTCTCAATATCAGCCAGTACACGCCTTATTGAATCTTTCGTCCATCATCTCCTCGCATGTAATTTGTTTGCGGTCCCCATTACGTTGGCCGTTTAAATGTGGATCAGTCATCCGATGAGCCCAGGGCTACACACCGACGGTTTTATACAACGCGACACCGCTTATGAGCCATCCAGTAATCTGTATAGCTTAATAGCTGCTGTAAAATAAATTATACTTAATTATAGTACTATGTCGTAGATACTGTGTCAGTGTACGTAATGGCGCCAGTGATGTTCATTTGTTTGAGCACTCAATAATGTGTTATGCGAACGTCATTTTCGTAGATAGGCTTCATAAAATATGTAATATGTTTTGTCATCTACCCAAAGGTTTAAAATCTATTAATCCATATTACCTTTGGACACGACATAAGGCGTGAAAGGCTGGATCGATTTCACATGTTTATTTCTTGTTGTGTTTGCTAATGTTTAAAAGTATACTTTATTACATGTATTTAAAGCGTACGTTTACAAATATTTATATCTCACAGTAATTCAAAAATAATTATTTTCAGAGTATAAATAATTAAGAACTCATCAATTTAATTATTAAGGAAGGGAAAATTAAATTGGGTATAACATTTACTAAGCAAACAATAAAAAACCTCGAAGCAACCGCCTTGTTAAACGCGACCTACATATTACAGGCATTAATTATTCATGTTTGAACTAAACTAATCGACCACATACCAACGTGTGATAACATTAATGTGAATAAATTACGTGTGGATGAAATACTTTACAATTATTCAGTGTTATTTTATGTGCGATGCATTCCCTATATATACTAATCTACTTGATATTGTTATTTGTTGACGATAGATAGTATACATATAAACTATCATTATGAATAAACAACCCATAATTATGTTCATCAAGCTGCTTGCTACAGCTCAGTCCAGGTAGTTTTTAAATAATTTGTTTCTAATCGTCCTTACAATCTATTATAATTTCTATAATTGCTAATACATAAGTAACATTTAGCTAATCCAAAACAAATTTAAGTTATCAATAATGTAATATTAAAATATGTAATATTAAGCAGTTCTATAACGATAAATTACTGTGTAACGATTTATTTTTAATTATATGAAGTAATTTTTAATAAATTGAATTATCAAGTATTAAAATAAAATAAAGATTAATCAAAAACACACTAAAAAGATCATTTTTAATATCTCACTGAAAAACATCACCATCTCTTACGCTACATTAAAAATAGTTCAAACAAAGAGCATGCGAAGTGACCGGTGTTACACTTAATTGCTTTACTTACCGCGGCCGAGCCACAGACTATAATCTCTCATCTTATCTGTGATG
The DNA here is from genome assembly GCA_907164685.1 of Colias eurytheme. Classification (NCBI taxonomy): domain Eukaryota; kingdom Metazoa; phylum Arthropoda; class Insecta; order Lepidoptera; family Pieridae; genus Colias; species Colias eurytheme. The sequence goes on along the minus strand of CAJQZN010037723.1, from coordinate 11,292 downwards.
ATTTTTTTGCAACTTGTATATGCTTCTGTAAATTTACTCTTGAGATTGGTCTGGTCATTCTTTATCTGTGTCTTTTTGTTTTACGAGAGGAAAGGGCAAACAAGTAGTTGGGTGCGAATGTAATTTTCATAAACGTTTACCATATTTGTTTTAATTTTTTAACCATGATATTAGCAAAAAGCTACTACATTTTTGAAGTAAGTATAATAAACCAAAAAAATCAAGGTACCTCGTAGATTAAATACTTTTTAAAGTTTTAATGTAGGTATAAATAACATTTTTAACCATATAATATTTTTACATTTCGATCGTTCAATTTCGACAAATTATTTTACGGAGCGACAGACAGCTTGACACAACAGAAAAATAAAAGCTGATCTGTTCGAGCATACTTAACATTATAATCATTTGTTAAAAATAAAGCCTCGAGAGCGACTAAATAAAGCCTCTCAAAGCCGACAAAGTCACCCACATCAAATTTTATGAATGAGCCGGCATTTATTGACAAACGCGATCAACGTTTCTTTTATTATTTATTTGCATGCAAATTTCATATTTTTACGCTGCCATGATTTGCCGATGGAATAAAACTAAAAAAGCGGTTCAAACAGTTTGCGGATTGCAGCATTTGCAAATGGCTCAGTTTGGGTTTGGACACGAAAATCCAGTTTACGTTTTAGATATAACTCCGTGGCTTTGATGATTCGATCTACGCATTGGATCTTTGTATGCGAAGAGACGTGATTACTTTGAAACTACGACGCATTCACTTCAAAACAACCTTCTCCTAGTTCGTAAATGTATTTGGGTCATTCGATTCTCATTTAGGTTCGATATACACGGGCGGTTCCTGGTCAAGTCATTTGCAAACGCAGCCACGTAATATAGTGAATGAACAGAAAATTTTTATCTTGTAGAAATTCAAGAATGACAAATCATCGATGCATCTGGAAACTACCTAGGTACCTAATTTCACAATCATCTTCAATATTATGAATTTGTTAAGTTACTTCGTTACGTCGTCTGCATGCTACTCAAAATACTTATAATATTTTGTCTTCAATTAATACTTACTTTATCTTGTAAAACTTTTTAAACAATAGATATATTGCATTATTTGTAACCATTACTAAACAGATTACGAGCGGCTAACCGCCACGTTACAAACGCTCCTACACGACTGTCCCTATCAAGTTCCTCATAGCTTTCATACCAAAAGGAACCGAAATTCAGCCTTCAAAGAACAAACATCGTTCGGACGCCGTAAAGGGTACCTGAGTCATCTTATATCAACATCAACGAGATGCTGACAGGTTGGCTAATCAGATAGCACTCGCAGATTCGTTGAAATAAAGACGACGCGACAGGGAACATTTCAAACGATTTATTCGAGTATTTCGATATTTTTTATATCTTAAATACAAATGAAAACAATAAAAATAATATCAACTTTAGAATGATAAATTCAATAAGTTTTATAAAGTAATATTACTTTTTTGTGTAATAGTTGGATTGATTGACCTGTCTATCAAGAGGTAAATAATGAGAGATAAAATCATCGGATAATACGAAAGTACTAGACTAGGGTAGGGCGGGGCTAGTTGAGCAATTTTTCACTTGAGCGGATATAGCTCCTCAATAATAAGTCTCAATGAGTCGTTATGCGGCTTGATGGATTGGTAATTTATCCCTTAGCAAAAGTGTTCATAGTAATTTTTTTGTAACGAGTCGAATTTAAGAGCTACAGCTGTTTAAATGCAGAAAGTCAAGTACGCTCAATGTACCCCATAGGTGAGGTAAGTTGAGCAAGGGTATGGGGCAAGTTGAGCACTAAGAATGTCTAACCAAACCATGGGTTCAATGTTGACTAGAGAAGTGAAATAATATGTGTTCGACAATCAGTTCTTTATTTATAGTCTTTTAGTGACAGAAAAACAAAACTTAAAATAATTTTCTTTGGATAATTAACTGAAAATAGAATAAACAAAACATCAACGTAACTTAAGACTAACTTTAGGATTAGATTCAGTCTTTCTGTTTAAAATCAGACTTAAATATCTTAAAAAAATATATTAATAAGATCTTAGCAACTTAATCGTCATTGTCACTGTTGCAATTGACACAAACGAAAGTAAGACCAGCACCTGGAACACATTTTGTATATGCCCATTCCCTGCAAGCTTGACACTGGATCCAATTTTCTCCTGGTAAACTTTCAGCATAGCCTTCGCAACAAATCAGACAGGAATAATCATTATCATCACTTTCTTCACTTGACTGGAGTATTTTTTTACAGACACCCTTCTTCCTTTTCTTACCCATGTTCTTCTTTGGCTTCTTAATTTTTTTTGTGGTTTTATTTTGCTGTTCTTCTAAAGCGTTCTTTTCGGGAGTATCTGTTAGTATTGCAGCTTTCCTCTTTCTTCTGTTAGTTTTAGCTGCTTTTCTAGGGCCAGCCTTTGGGTATGGTCGTACAATTTCCAGTTGTTTGAGTCGTGGGGTAAGTTGAGCAACTATAGCTCAACTAACCCCAACCCGGAATTTTAGAACAAAAGTGAGGTTATAAAAAAATCGTAAGAGTTATACCCAGAACCTCTCTACATATCAAAAGTACAATAATTATCTGGAAGATTAACACTTACCTGATTGAAAACAGACAACAATTGACTAATATAGACGAAAACTTGCAATAAACGACGTTTTTACTTTTTGGACACAAAATAAACAAAACGCACGGGCGCTTCACTCGTTCGTCCAGCCGCCTCTAGTGATCGCGTGGTGATTACCCCTCCCGCGACTCCTTCTTTCCGCCATACGATGCCTATACGTATGTTGAATAGTTTGCGAGATATTTCGATTGCCCAACTTGCCCCTATGCTCAACTAGCCCCGCCCTACCCTACGATGCTCCTCATATAAATAATTTCATTTAACTTTATTTAACAAAAAATTTAGACTCATTATTAACAACGGCATCACTTCACAATAAGGAATTTCTTTAATTACAGTACAAACATTAAAAGAATGAAACAACAGAACAAAGACGATCATCGTACCTTGTTACAGCTAAGATCTTTCTAGAACAGAATAATTAAAATTCTGGATTCAGCTCGCCATTTTCCAAGAAACGTTAACATTATAATAATTCGGAATTGCGCATTATCATATAAATTAGCGTTTATATTTGGGCAACTTGTAGCTAGGCTATCCTCATTAAATTCTTTAGTACTTAAATGTAAAGCGAACTCAGAATACTTAACGGTCCCGAAATAAGTCTGTAAAATATATTATTATTTCGCAAGCCTTCGTCATTAATTAGAAGATCAAAGAAACAAATGGAAATACAAAATACTTAAATATTGTTATTTGTCGATTTCAATTTTATCGTAGTAAATTGACCAATTGTTAATGAGACTATTTATAGACGATTAATTAAACATTTGTTAATTTTTTATTTCGTGCTTTTATGTCCCTCTATTTTTATTAATAACTTTACAATTAAACAACTTCACTTCACTCATCTTTGATCACACACCAATTTATAGTGCCTTAAGCTAGATATAACGTACTCTTTGGTGTTACAGCATTTATTACATTAAGACTACAAGTCATACGTAAAATGTAAACGTCCCTTTGAAATTAGCGAGATCGCTAAAATTCCCTCAGTCACCTCATTAAAAATGTCGCCTTTTACAATATTAAAACACCCCACACCACGAACGACATGATGCGCGTCAAAATATTTCCTCGCAAATTTCTCAAACCACAACAATGTTTGCAAAAGTCACTCAAGAAGCTCCCAAAAATTCGATTACGGACACTTTGTGAACAAATTGACATTGTGATGCTAATTTTGAAGGCGCGTAATTTAAACCAGTCGTCAAGGAGTGTATAAGGTAATTTAAGTGAACGTTAGCTTTGATGTCGTCGAAAGCATTTACGTTGTGTTATATTTCAATCTCGTCTTCCGAGTGATATCCCCATACGACGGGTTTTATTTAATTTTCCAAGAACATACTTTTAAATAGAACGCGGCGTGTTTCACGTCCTGTGATTTATTCGAATCGACTGGATAATTAGAAAAATAACGTGGTGATATCCTTGTAGATCAATTCAAAGAGACTGTGATTTGATACTTGTGTAAGGAAGTGGTGATATTTAGAGGATACGGCTTAAATTTATAGACCGAGTTGCCGCCCACACCAACTTCGAAAAATTATTTTTATCGTTAGATGAATCAAGATTATGCGTAATTACATAAAGTTACAAACAATCGTAACAATAGAATCCTTCTTGTAATTTTGCTGAGCATGATTAGCCTAGACATTGTCCCTCTGATCAGTTACATGCAAATTGATATAAGACTCTCACACTATCATAGACCTCCATTTCACTACATATAAAATAATAGAAATCTGTATGAAAATACTCAACAAAATTCCACCAAGGCAAACAAAAACAGCTCTAGCGGCTTCTAATCTCGCAGTACAAACACAGCGCACGTTAATAACACAAGATATCCCATTATCCCGTTTTCGTGTAACTCATATCTATTTCCCTGTTCGCACTCCAAGTTATTCCATTCACGTTCCCGATATTCAACCTTGCATGGTATCAGTAAATTAGAGGCGAGCCGCGGATAAACCTATGTAGTATGCTGTATGCACCCGACGCACGGAATACATAAATTTATTTAATAAATAAAATGTACCAACGTCAGTTAATACAGTGTGTATAACGTTTTGAACTATGATCGTTGTTTCGGCGGGACAATTTAATTAAAAGATAATAGACTGATATCTTTTAAATATGCTACGATATAGTTCTTACGTGGCAAGCGATAAATGCGTCAGGAGTCAGGACATTTTATAAACTTATAGTAGAGTTTACATCTCTCACAAATAATGAATTCCATTAATATGAAACTAAGATTAAACAAATGTTACTAGGAGTTTCTCGATTACTTCCTGATTGAGTTTAATAATAATAAAATTTCTAACGACACATTGATCGATTCAGATTCAAAACGACTCTTCTTAACTGAGCAATGAAAACTCGATGACACTCTGATCTGATCATTGACACAACATAAACATTTATTGCCAATAAAATACGAAAGATAAACACATTACATTCATTATTAAATCATTGATTTTGTATTAGACTTTACTGCTCTTATATTTTCGCGTTCATTTATTTACGACACATCTCGATTAGTTTGTTGAAGTAATTTACTTTATAACGGAGGCCATTCAATGATTTAACAACGGGGGTTTATTTTCGAAGATAAGATAAAGCCATTTTCCTTGAATATAAAGTTTCTGTGATGAAAATATATTCTATTAAATTCATTTGGATTTATCTAATCTGAGAAGATATTTAGGCTGCTTCTTGTTCTGTTTTATAGAATTAAGGCTAAGGCTAATGTACATAATTATAATTTAGAGCTTGAAGCTCGTTAGAGTTTTTTTTGTTATCTATTAGCGAAAATCTTGTATTAAGTATCTTAGCCACTTTAGCAAAACTTAGGCGCTATCTACTAATCTCAATTCTGCACCAGTTTGACCATAATATTGATGAATATAGTATAAAAAAATTTGCTTCTTTCTGATAATTATACTAATTTTAAATTATTCCTCATCACTCATAACCTCTACAAACAATAATTAATATATTATTATGACTGTATGACGTTACAAAACTTCACATAGCAACAAATTCTCATTAATATCAACCGTATATCTTCACTATCCACTCATAAACCTTGCCATCCACAAAATAACATACTAATTAAAAACGAACATCGCAATAAACATATCGCAATAATGATCCATATTGGTATCGCATAACGAGCGACCGTGTAGCCGTCCTTTATTGTAGTCGTAAAATTAATAAATGAATTAATGGCAACGTCGCAATGTATGTGATTTAAGTGTACGTTTGTACATTTACATGGAGGGTGGTCGTTGGTGTATCAACGGGGATGACTACGACTGGATAACATGAAGACATCGTGTAATAAATACTTATATGAACATAGTCATGTTTATTTGAAATGCAATGATAATTATGCAAATTGACAAACCTTTTTCCTATCGTTCAGTAATAAGTTGGAGACAAAAGTCTTTGCGTTTAGCAACATAGCCCTTCAAAAAACGAAGCAAGGCTTATGAAACTAATTTTAAAAATCAATCATACATCGAGGTGAATTTACTATTAGGGGTTGTAAGTTGCCTTGTTCTACTCGTAAAATTTATGCATGTATCACGAATTTTGATATTCTATAAATATAGATTTACATTTCCTTCTATTTTGTTAACATTTGCAGGAATAAATCCATAAATAAAAAAAGACAAGCAATATATATACCTATATCTAGACTCAACATTCAACCAACAGAACAATAACATCAAAACTATCTTACAACTAATATTATAAACGAATGGACCCACACAGAGCAGTTAGAATGTCAGTGTAAATCAAGCGACTAAATATTATTATGCACTCTAATGAAATCAACAAATGCAGTCGAGAAACTGTATCGATTTGTGCGTGGGCGCACGTTAAATACAGGTGGTCTTGTGCACGCAACTATACATGTTTAACGACCTTACGTTTTATATATTATTCTGGTATTACTTGACTTGATATTTCTACATCACTGCAATTTAATAACAAAGTTTTTATAATGGTTTAGGGGTATGGCGCCCCGTGCAATGTGGGTCAAATATTTTTTTTTTAAGTAATAAACTATTGCAAATTTTTCGTATATTAGTATTGTTCCGCAAATTAAATCTTGTCTTATTGATTCTAAAATAATAGTATTGTTATACTTACACTAACGTACTATTATAGGTACCAGTTTTGATAAATTTCAATTTCAACTTTCATTCTCTATACATTAACTCTTAACTAGCAACAAAACATTTCCCGTCGTGTCTCAAAACGAATTCTTAAAAGAATATTATTTCACAATCTACATAACAGCGTGAAGGAGTTTTCGCGAATTCGACGCGACAAATGGCCCGAACGCTGCAAATGTGAACATTTCGTATTTTATATTTCAATGTTTTCCCCCGATATCTTCTTACGATGCATTTTAAAATATCTACATCGAACGTTGCGAAAATAATTTGCAACAATATGTTTGTCGACTTACTGTGTAACACTACTGTTCAATTTAAACTTGCGAGTTATTCTTGAACATTGAACGCGAAAAATGTATATTTAAATTTATAATCAAATTATAAATGTGGAAAATTCTCTAGCGCGATAATGAGCTATACAGCGAACTTTAACTGGAGTTTCTACTGCTTCTCGAAGCGTATATAAACACTCAATACTTGAAATAACAAATAATACGAAAACATTAAAATAAGTCCATTTCGCAGATATAAATTAAATTCAGATGAGAAAGAGTAAGCAAAATCGAAATCCTATTATTTCATAAAACATACAAAATTCAACTCAATCAGAATAAACGACGCACAATCTCCGATCAATGGTAATAAATTATTCTTGGAATTTTACAGCGCTCTGCATTGCTAATTCAGTTAGTGACATAAAATAGCCACTCCACGGCTCTCGGAATAATTGGATAACTGTGCAACTGTTCGATGGCGATTCCCCAGTCGGTCGCACTGAAAATATCTTAATATCCGCAGAATATAAAAAGAATGGAGTCGGTCAATATAAAGGAATGTTCCTTTGCGAACGCATTGTGTAATGGGTAGGGCACTTTGAAAACTGTGACTTTATGTTGACTTACAGAAGTAGTGTAGGTACTTACGTTTTACCCGTAGCTTAGAGCGTTATTTTCTAATCTAGAAATAACGAGTCTTTCAAACATGCAACCGGAACTGAAATTACATAACAATTCATTACTTTCATTTCAATTTTAGCACCAACCTTTCCAAAAGCTATAAAAACCGATCACTATCAACATAAGCGTACTAAACGCCTAATGATCGAAATCAATTCCACGTTCGGCGACAGCGCTTTTTTCTCTATTTTCTCAACACAAAAGTTAGCAAGTCCGGTAGCCAATGATGCGGAGTGCTTGTCCGCTGTCAAGCGCTTGATTGACAGCCGTCCAGAGCCGATTAGATATGCCACGCTATCTTCGCAGCGGTCATGAGCGCTGTTTTGTATGTAAATGCGCATGATGCGGACTATATTTGCTACTAAAATATTCGATTAATGTGGACGTGTGACCGCTTTATAAATATGTAGAGGATATGCTTGACGCATGCAAACTTGGTGTTCACATCTCATGCAAGTCCCGTCGTGCGTCGTCGTACGCCAGATAAATGTGTGAAAATAGTGATAAAATCTTCAGATAATATAATTTATTAAAATGACGATCATTCACCGGCAAAATAAAACATATGTTTTAGTTAGCAGTAGGTAAATATTACCGAATCTAAGACTAGAACAAATTTTTGTAGTTAGACAGGTACTATCATACATTGATATATCAATCCACATATAAATATTACACATGTTAAACTTATAACACCAACACGCCTCGTTTGCATCGTAATCAAAACGACCACGAATGAATGTGAAATGAGAATGCATTATTTTACATTTATGCGCAGCCCTAGTATTTTAAAATTCGTATAGCACAACCCAATCCATCTTTTGTAAGTCTCAGATTCCGTAATCTGGTTCAAACTGCCCTTAGAGCGTATACGCATACGCACTGCGATGCGGCTACCGCAGACCGCACAGTGCGCATAGAAATGAATATTCCGTACATAATTGTGCTTGCGGTCAGCCGGACGGCTACCCGCAATGCGGCTACCCGCATAGTGCGTATACGCTCTTAGAACATTATGTTTTCGAATGTCAATCAGGAAATAATGGTACCTTCATTTGAAATTTGTGACTACAATCACATGCTCAGATTACAATTTAAAGTATAAGAATCCTTATTACAGGGAACTTAAAAATAACTGAATCTTGTGCGTGGATTATTATCTTACAAGCAGTAATTATTAACGAAAGCATCGTAATAGTATTTTATTACACACATACACACACAAACACACACACCCACACACAAACACACACACACACACACACACACACACAAACATTCATGCATGCAATCTTTTTTTTTTTCTTTGTTTAAATTGTAACTTAATTATATTTTAAGTTGAAAAAGGCAATCTACAAAAATTGTGAAGGGATTCTAAAGCCTGTAACACAGTTTCCAACTAACACAGGCTTTAGTTTCCCCAAATTTTAATTTTAAATGTATTATTTTACTTTTTCAATAAAGACTTTTTTCAATAAAGTAGTTCACGCTCATGAAATTTCCGGAATGACAATTAAATAAAAAATACCAAATCAATTTTTATACAAACAACATAATTTAACTTAACTTGATACAATCTCAATCGTACCCACTACACACGTACGATCAAAATTCTTCGCGTCAATTATATTAGCTTTAATTAATTATCTAATAATCAACGATAATCAACGCTGTATGTAATTAATCGTCACTCAAAGGGAACGCCAATTACATATATATTCAAGACAAGTCGTATTTAACAAACTCACTTAATAAGCCTATATTTAAGATTAGAAATTCATGTATAATGTATTTAATATTATCTTAACATTTTGCGTACACTAATTTCTATTGAATCAACATTGATACGCACAATTAATTTATAATCATATCAACTTTAAGATACGACCTAGCAACTTTATCTTTTCTTTTAAGAAAATTATTTGACTTTAAATAGAAATATAGACAATATATTGAGAATTAATATTTTTAGTATTTCATAATCAAAAAATAACAAATACGTAGTTATCTGTTTCGTAAAGTTATTATTAAAATTTAATATGATGGAAAATTCTAGGCAAAATTGTATATTATGTGCCATTACAACAAATATTGGGAAAATTAATTGTCAAATACACGTAACAAATAATTAAATTATGATACTATAACGTTTAATTAATAATGTCAACAGATTAAACACACAGCTATTGACATATACTAAAAAGTCCACAAGCAAACTTGAGTTGGACAGCGACATAGAGCCATGCAGTTCAATTTATCTCGACAAACCATTGCTACAAGCCTACAAACTTAATAAATATATGCATACGCACTTCAACACTACTATTTGTAATTTGTACAATTATTCTTATTATTTCCAAAAAGATTAACAAGTTGTTGTGTATGAATATCCAACTATAGTCGTAAGCATTTAATGTTCGAGATATGCATCCTAGCTTTTATTAAAATACAATAGATAAAATCCAATGCTTACTAACTCGACTATTTAACATAATAATTCGAACAGTGAGCGAGATCGTGCTCAGTTTCAGTGACCAAAGAATCATAACACGAGAGAATAGTCCATTCGCAATGGTAGATTATAAAATATGCACGATTTAACACCTGATTTACTCCTCTGTTGCATAGTAATTGTAGCGGCGGAGATCGCATCGCGCGAAATCACCTTATACCGAGAAATGAAACCCAATAGTCTAAGCTTATTATATTTCTCTCAATACGTTCCCGTTTGTGCGACGTTTATGCGCTATTACAGAAAATTATTCCAGCGAATTGGAGTACGTAAGTATGAAATAGAGAGTTTACTGGACGACGCTGTAAAAATATGTTTAAGCTCGTTACGGTATTGTGATCGTCGAGCGGTTGGGAATTATTGAAATTGTTTGTGACTGCGCGCCTGTAAGTTCACTTTAGAATGTGTATCATGTTGCTATGCTGGAAATAGAAAACTGACATCGGTGAATCATAATTGTCTACATTAATATTTTAAGCCTTTCCAACCAGAGCAACTATAAGCTTTTCTGACGTGCTCCAAATTAAGAGCTTTATATTCTCCTACTACTTGACTACTACTTGACATGACACAAATATAAATTCAAAGAGCATTATCACTTGAACACTTCTCTAAATCCACAACGTCGAGAATATCTCGCGACGTCAGCGGGCCATAAACGCTGAACGTTCAATACTTTAAAATTGCCCGCACTCTCTCTTAGTCAGCTAAACTGAGCTAAGCCAATACACCCTGATACGACACCATTTGACGAAGTGAGCTTACAGTACTGCGATACTTTTCGTAGATATATCTTATATACTTCGTCGTTCGGTTGTTGATTTTTACGTACCTAAAATATCAATCAAATGTTTATAACCAAATAGAGAATTGATTTAAATAGTCAGACTCACGTTTTTGAAGTGAAACTTCTTTTGAAGTGAAACTTCTTTATCGGGGTTGGAAAAAAATTTTGTGTA
>CAJQZN010037722.1:0-16167 GCA_907164685.1 Colias eurytheme | reverse complement strand
ATCATCTAATAGAAGATTGGTAATTTTGCTTTATACGCACCCTTAAGACGAATTTTGCGTGGTTTACTTACAGATTATGATTTAGATAATACATACCTAATTCATAGTATAAATGGAGAAATGCTCATAAAAATAAATACTTAGTGCTTAAACAACACGCCGTCTTCACACTTCTCTATTTTTACGATAAAATAAATATAAATTTATCAAATATTCATAACATTATTAGAATTCTAGAGATACTCAGAATACTTCAGCAAAAAAACGAGCAGTCCTCTTTATAAAAAGGGACTCGTTAAATATTTAAACAACATTTAAAATTCAACAAATCTCCATATTCAGAAAACACAAACTTAATAAGCATAAAATATTTTTTTTTGTTTGTCGCTGAAATAGCCCGTTCCACAATTACATTTACTGGAGACATGTAAAAACATAATCGTTATTCAACACTAGCCATTCTCCGAGGCTCTATCTAAGTGACTATAAAAACTAAAAATATAATTGGGTACATAAATAATAATTAATAGAGATATTATCAAGTAAGAAATTAATGTAGATAAGAGTGATATAGTATAATAGAGTGTTTGTAATCAAGCGTAAAATACTCAGTACTTAGTGATTCAATTACTTTCATTTTTGAACTTTGTCGTAAATCTACTACAATGGTTGTTCTCTGGGCGTAAAAGCATTTATGGTAACAGGTAAAATAACAACAGGATAGAAAGAGCAAAATTTTCTCTCAAGGAAGTACGGAATTTTTATTAACAAAGAATAGTCGTGGACGATGGCCAAGTAGATAATAAATTTTACCGTATTGTTATTGGCTTTGTTTTTCTTTGACACTTTGACGCACGAAACAATATTGATTATGATTTAGATGAACGCTGTAGAAACTGAAACTGTTTTGTTTTTTTTATGATAGATCAGTCCTTTTAGATTATATAATATAATTACGTAATTAACTTTTTTTCCACCTTGAAAATCTGCACAACAACACGAGCATTACGCAAGTTTAAAACCGTATTTACTGGACAAAAGCTTACGAAAACAAAAAATATATATCCTTAACTCTAGTCTGAATTGAAAAATTTTAGGCTCAGAAAAGATAAAGATCTAAAAGAGTAAAAATGAAAAGATTTCCGACGATTCCCTAAAATGCGGTCGGGGACAAACATTCCTTTGTGCATGTATACTAAGCGTATAACGAGTGTGTTATTTATGATGATATGGAGGGCTTAAATACATTAAGGAAAATATTCTGAATTATACAATAGGTACATTATCATAACGACATAAAAATTTAAGTATTGGATGTAAATTGTAATAAGGAAATCAATAGAAATCCAAGAAAAAGTACCTCCGTTTAATAAAATAATTCAAAAACTTTTCACAAACTCTTCTTTCTTACGAAAATTGAATTTCCGAAAAGTAATATTGGGAAATTGTTATCCAATTTGAAAGAATGAATATGCTTACTACCTATATAAGTTAAAAACTATAAGAGACACAAATTAAAATAACCTATATTCTGCAAAGCTTAACATTAAGTCGCTCCCAAAGAATATACTATACTCTCTAATGAGAGGTCGCTCCATAGCATGATGTAGAACTACACATTTGTTCGGCAAATTGCAAAATATATAGGACATATTCATTAACTTTTTGTATTTCCCCTGAAAGCAAAAATCACCCTCTTAATTTTCTTCTGGACAACTCAACCGTTATTGATGATGCGGGGTATGTTATAGGAAGTATACGACAATGGATGTCAATAATTCAGATGAAAAAGGACAACCCGATGTTGGGCAATTTTAAACTTTAAGCGACAATGTATTATTTTTTCATCTCTAATATAAAAGGTTTTAGGCAGCATCGACAGTTTTAATGCTAATAGCCTAGGCGTTCTTGTAATGCTAATGATGTTCGTGAATTACCTACTCGATAAAAAAATCTTAGTACTTAAGTAAATATATATTTAATTTTTGGAACTAAGTATCTAAAGCATTATATTGTTTAAAAAATTATTTCTATAAGCTTATGCGTTTACAAAAATGTTCAGTGCCTTATTATTGCTAGGTATATTATGATCACTGATTTTAAAAGCAAAATGCGAAAAGAATTCGTAGTGCGATTTGCGAAGATATGATACGACGTAAGTACGATGTACTGTATATACGTTGCAAAGTTTATATATTTACAGAATTTGATTTATTATTTTTTAAATCATAGAGAATAGCAAGTTAATATTTTTTATATTTTACAATCTTATAAATGCGTTATCATGGCTAAATTGCTCAACTGATTTTTGCATCAATTCGTGAGCAACTTAACCTACATTTTATGGACTCCAACAGTTGCACAGATACTTAAAACTGACAACGCAGCTAGTAACAAATCCTCATGAATAAAATTCATATTTTCTATTGAAAATTCAAATTGAGTTTTACTTTTTTTTACTTTAAAATTTTAAATTGTATTTTATAATAATATTGCTTTATGAAGAACAAATGTAACTCCTTTTTATCATCACTACATAGTATAAAACAAAGTCGCTTTCCCTGTCCCTATGTCCCTATGTCCCTTTGTACGCTTAAATCTTTGAAACTACGCAACGGATTTTGATGCGGTTTTTTTTAATAGATAGAGTGATTCAAGGGGAAGGTTTATATGTATAATAACATCCATTAAATAGTGGAGAAGTACTGTTATTTTTGAGGTTTCTAATGTGAGGTCGTAAATAATTACATTTTTTCCGCTTACATTGCAAACGCAGTCTGAACCCTACGAGTTTTATCAAAATAATGTACTAAGTATTATACACATTGAAAAGGTCTACAGAAAAGTCCGCGATGGTATATGTCTATCTCTTATGGATAACCCACAATAACTTTTTTTTGTCATTTACTTTTTACGACAAATAATGGCTAATTTTCGATGCGATTTTAACCAATACAGCATTAATCCTTAACCAATTAAATACCTTGAATACATTGTTCATTTAATATAGATCTATATGGCACTGTACACCGTATGATTTAAGTGAATATTTTCGAAGATATTACAGATTTAAAAATTGCGGGACGTAGCGTTTGCGGCGGTACCGTCCGGCCGCGGCCGCTATCTATTTTATACCCGTGCGAAGCCGGAGCGGGCCGCTATGTTTTTATATACCTACTACGTTCACAGTTTTTCTGTAGTGTTTTTAGTATCAGCATTGCACCCGTGCGAAGCCGGGGCGGGTTGCTAGTAATTTTATAATTAAGTAGTAGGATTAAAATAATAGGTAAAGTAAATATACTAATTTATATATATTATAATTGATTAAAATGCAACACAATTATATTTTATTAACGGTCGTATCATACATATTTTAAAATATAAACTCGGCCATAATTAACACTCAGAAATTTAGAACACACTAAGGCACTATTAGGCTTAAATCATTGAACTCTATAAAACATACATTTTATTCACATGATATCTGCCTATCGTAATTTATATCGTACATAATCATATACTCAATAAATTTTCTGTTTTCTTTATGTTGGTACATTAATTTATTCATAGATCAAGAAAGACATTAGAAATAGATGAACTTTCAGTTAAACTGTGCATGGCATACCTTTACTCTACCAGAGTCCTTTAAGCTTCATCCTTTGGTCAGTAAGTAACTGACTCGTTGACAAAGTTGTTCCAAACACCTGAAGTCCAGGAGTTTACTTAAGGGCGTCCTTGTGACAACACACGGGTCCATGTATGCCTTTCGAAGCATCAAGACGAAGTTACTGTTACTATAAGACTTTCAAACTGGCCACAATTACTAGTATTATCTATGCCACAATTTTTGTGTTAGTTGCCTCAGAAATTAATTATTTACCTATTGTTAGATTACGAGTCATCAAAATCCGCCAACTCTATCAATTTCAAAATAGAAATTTACCAAATTTAATAGATGATAAATATTAGCATAACGTCCAAAAGGGACCTCTAATCCGATAAGAGCCGAAACCGTAATCGTATTAGTTTATGCAAATGAGAAAATCATTACTTATTGTTCCCATTGGAAGTATATACTTCACATTGTTACTAAGCAGAATCTAGCTATCTATCTACGGATTTAAATATAATATAACTACATACACATATTTGGTACCTATTGCTCTTCAGGTATCTAACATGTATTTTTCACACAAAATTGTCTACTTATGTTGATAGTTTCAAACAAACCAAAACTTACCCCCAATTGGACATTAAAACATGTTTTTGTTAATTATAAAACTGCTGTTTGAAGAATCATTTATATTATAATCAAAATAAGAACATTTTGTGCTTGGGTACGATTCATAAACAAAAAAAAAAACAATTCAAATCACTTTACCTTATACACCATAAACCCAGCTGCTCTTTTTATGCTTACGCAGTGCTAATAAAGCCTGAGTAATAAGACAGTAATGTATGGAGCGATGTTAAATTTCATGGAACTGTAAGGGTTATTTTCTACCTTTTATTCACTTCTAAAACTCTATGTTACCATGTACTCAAAGCAAGTCGGAATCAATTGATACTTTACCTGTATTCTATGAACGTTTTGAACCTTTCACATTCTCTGAACATGTTTTTCGAGTACCAATTTTAGAATATCGACTGTCTTTTGTGCATTTACGGGCTTTTGGGTACTAAGATTGTTCAGAAAATGTTGTATAAAATAACATACCTATATACATTATACATTAATATCACATGTTGTTTTTCAACTCACTAGAGCATTTAATGGCATTCTAATATTCCGAGCAAAGTTCCGAGTGTTTTGCCGTGAATTAAATTTAAGTTAGATCGAAAGATCCGGGATCAAATTTTGATGCAAACTTTCTGTAATACAAACAAAATGTAATAAGATATGGAAGTTATTAGCAATTTTACTAAGCCCTTTGTTCTAGGACCTGATTTCTAATTACTAGAATGTAGAAACAGGCAATATTTGCACACACGCTTGTACATATAAACCAGGCTAGTCGTCGCTAATTGGGCTCTATGCCCTAAATTCGATCAAGACATCACTAGCATATAGATGTTTTATTAAAGTCTAAAATAGAGCCAGAGTATAGCTAGTACATAGTTATTTTCGAACAGCACTCAGCCCGGCAAACTATCCCATTTACTCACTCAACATATCACTCGTAATGGCGTAGCTACACGAGTATACTTTATAGTAAAGCACCGTGCTATAGTAATACTTTGACATTTTAGACTTTACACTTTGCGCTACGACTAGGACGTCAAAAGAAAGTTGTATGATTTTAACTGCCTGAGGAAGTAATTTTACGATGAAATTTAATGAGAGAGAATGTAAGGAGGTTGGGAAAAATCTAAGATTTAATTGAGTAGTCTGTCGAAATGCATGTTTTAATTTCATGCCAAGAATGTGTTATAATTACAAAAACTATCTATTTAGACCGGTGAAACTCTTCCAGCATTTCCAAGAGTTATAGAAGTTGTATTAAGAATCCCATTTAAAATTCGAACTTCGATTTTATGTGGTTTTATCTTCTGAATACCGATTTGATGTACAAGCGCATATTCCGCGAATGCCCCAAATAAAGGTGAGAGCGTAAAAAATCTCCCATTTCACAGTCGGTAACACGACTCGATAGTTATCACGTACAAAGGAGCAAAGGCTCCACCAGACTTACATCCATCTGATTGATATACGACCTCTAGACAACAGAATGTCGTCAAAATAAAAGTTCGTTTTACAGAGCGTATTATATTTTGTACGTATGATTACTTGGATGTTTTTCATTTCAAAGTTTTTTGCTTTGAGCTGATTAAAATTATGTTGTCAGAGATGAATAGCTGTTGAATGTGTATGGTCACAGTAAATATATACGAAGTTTGAATTATTAATTCTATTTAATATGATACATTATTTACTATTATTTATTAAGATGATACATTACTTATATTCATATGGAGGGTAATCACTGGAAATTTGGGAAAAATATCTCCATTTCAAAAGTGTTTTTTATTTCTAAGTATAAAAAATATAAGTACCTACCTGTTTTTCAGACCGAGAAAATCGATAGCTAAATATTGTATCAAACTAAACCTACTCAAATAACTACGTAAAAACACTGGACCTGAATAAAATACAATAAATATTTAGTTGATAGGTGCCTACCTAACTCAAGAAAAGTGTAATTTACATTATAATAATATGCTCTTGAAGTCTTGGCCTCTGGAACTTATTCATATGTCCAAGACTTTTTTATTTTTGCTACATTTAGCAATTGAATAGGATATCTATTATTTTGTAAAATAAATGTAACATACTGAACCGACAATTTATGGACTTTACCGATAATATTTACCTCTAAAGTCTAAAATATTTTGTAAACGGAAATACAAAAGCAATGCGCAACCGAAAATCTTATTTATTCAGTCATCAAATCGAATGTAAATAGATACATCCCTAAATATTAAATAGGAACAATAAGATTGTACACCTGTTGAGCATCTTTGAGAAAAATAGAGATACAACACTCGCCATCTAGCGGCCATTTTCTTTAACTAAAATGGAATGGTTTCCACGAATACGACGTCGTTTTATAAGCGACATCTAGCGGGAATATAAGATAATTCTGCAAACTTCTAACGTTACTAAAACAGAGCTTTATGTAGTTTTTGGACTTTATAACCAGAGCGAGCTGTAATAACTTTTAGTATTAAGAAAAGGACAAAGCTAGTCGTCCGCTAAACGGATGAATAAAATAAATTAGTCGTCCGATTACCGGATGAATAAAATAATTTAATCGTCCGATAACATCTATTTATCTATATAGTTAGGTTATCGGGGTTTCTTTAGAGAACTGCCGCACGTATTATAGGTTTTTTGTGGGGGGAGGAGGGGGGAGGAGGGCACACGTAGGTATTTGATTTTTTTTTGCGCGTCGACGGAATTTCTGTGTAGTTTTTTTTTAAGAAACCTAACCTAACCTAACCTAACGGCTAACCTAACCTAAACTTGATTTTTTTTTGCGCGTCGACGGAGCCCCGCTTCGCGGGGCTCCTATAATTTCTGTTTAGTTTTTTTTTTAAGAAACCTAACCTAACCTAACCTAACGGCTAACCTAACCTAAACTTGATTATTTTTTGCGCGTCGACGGAGCCCTGCTTCGCGGGGCTCCTATTTCTGTGTAGTTTTTTTTTTAAGAAACCTAACCTAACCTAACCTAACGGCTAAACTAACCTAAACTTGATTTTTTTTGCGCGTCGACGGAGCCCCGCTTCGCGGGGCTCCTATTTCTGTGTAGTTTTTTTTTAAGAAACCTAACCTAACCTAACCTAAAGGCTAACCTAACCTAACGAATTAAGGGCGAATATCTCGGCCATTTTTGATTTTAGAGAAAAGTTGTTCCTATAAAACATGCTTATATTAGCGTAATCTTTACGATAAAACAATAATAAATACGTGTTATAATGACACCAACTCCATCAAAAATTTTCTAAGTCCTGCGCCCCCTTTGCTTTAGTCCAACCCAACTAGCTTTAGTGTTAAAAGGTTATCTATTAATCCGAATAATCGGACGATTAAATTATTTTATTCATCCGGTAATCGGACGATTAAATTATTTTATTCATCCGGTAATCGGACGACTAATTTATTTTATTCATCCGTTTAGCGGACGACTAGACACTTCGTTAAGAAAATTTGAATTATTATAATATTAGAATCATGTTTTTTAATCTGAGTAGGAGGTGGTAAGTGCTTTGTGCAATGAGTATCAGGAAACTTAATAATCAATCTACCCCTAAAACATCATTACATATAAGGATATATTTAATAATAATAATTAATAGTTTAGATTTTGAAAGCTCTGATGGCTCTACATTAAATTAAATGGTTTCTTTCTTAATTCGACTTGTTCTAAAAATTTAATAACTTAAAAATATTATGTTTGCATTAATAAATAACGATAATTTTATTTTCTATAAGAAAAAATAACTCTTATTTGAATTACCTTTAAAATAGTTCTTGCGAATCAAAAAGTTTAAGTTATTAGCTAATAATTTAGATGGTTTTTACATAGGTATGGATTTTTTTTTAATGACTCTTCTTTTTATTAAAGTCATATTCTTGTTGAAGGAATATGTGTTATTCTATCTCTTGTTTGTTACGATTAGGTAAACTCAGTAACTACCTACAAAAAATCTTTTTAGCATCTTTTCTCATCTCACGGGATACATCGATAAGCTCTAAATACATCGTGTTTTACTAGCGGAAATGCATTTAAATATTTCAACGAAAAGTACTTTAATTTTCATTGTATTTTGATTTTAAAGTTAACAGCTTGTTAAATCAGAAGCAATTTCATAGTGACATTTCGTGATGTAATAGTAAACATAAAATTATAATTAGCGACAATCACATAAAATATAAATAAAAGTCTGTTATAAGTGCGTTACAACGCTTCATCTTTTATGCCGGCACTAAAATCGCCTAATACCAATTTATAAGTAAACGATTCATCATATAAATTGAGGGCCAATGCAAACAATATCGCCTTTCATTTGAATCATCTCAAGCTTTTACTGGTCTTTTGTGAGGTGAAAAGCTCTCATATAGCGTGTTATCAAATATAAGAAAGGTGTGAATTTTCGCAGGCGGCCGGATAAGCCCCACCTACTAAGATGGCGTTATCCCTTCCAGCTACTTATTAACCAGTAGCATTCGAGCATTTCACGACGATACCTACAGCCTCTTTAGCGTTTACCTGGTACCACCTATTTTCAAAAGCAATTATCAGTTCGTCTCAAATAGCGCGCACGCATTTAGTCGCCTGACGACACCACTGCGGTCTACAATTATATATTTTATTAAACATGATGACGTGAGTTAATTAAAAATATAAAATATGGATACACAAGAACGTATATCCAGCACTTGTGATACTGTTTCCAAATTTAATAGCCAATACGAACTCAATAAAAATGATTCTATGTATGATGGTGACTCTGAAATCGACAGTGAAAATGAAACAATTGATGTGATTTGTGAAAACAGTGACCAATCAAGTGTGGATGATAATTCTCAAATGCTTTACAATCGTTTGAATGCATCACAAGAACTTTTATATGATAAAAATAATGTGTTTTCTCATAAAAATGATGTATTTAGTTGTGGACGCGGTAACTTAAATATAAATAGTTCACATAATAAGCTTGTAAATAGTGAAAATAAGAGCAAAACATTTTTAATAGATAATATTTTAGGTAATTTTAAAAGTAAAAAACATGAAAAACCTTCCAATAGCGAAACTGATGACAATCTCGAAGCCGGAGACGAACACAATGGTATGTTTATATATTAATATTCACATAAGATTTCATGACAGAATAAAATACATTACATTTTTGAAATAACTCTTTTTAAAACGGTAAAAGTAACAGAATTTAAAATTTCAGTCAACGTTATAAATTAAGCTGTTTACGGTGATAATAATTAGGTAATTCGTTGATAAAAAGGCCATCCCCCATTTAAAGAAACATTGCACACACATAAAGTTAAATGTTATTCATTTTAATTGTATATTTTCCATAACTATGCTGTTTAAGGAGGTGGTATCTTATCTGCATGTAAAACATATATAGTGCATTCGAGGAATTCCGGATGTCGGGTAATTCGGTGAATTGTGAATACCACTTCAGAGCATCGTTTTATTGTAAGTATCGTGAAGGCATCGCATGAAAATAAACGGGTTTCATAACAATATTGTGCATATTTGTTTAATCAATCGCTAGTTACGTATTAATTTAACGTTATTACATTAACCCCGTCATCCGGAATTACTCTAATGTACCTTATAATGATTTGTCTAAGCCATGTCTATTGTCTAAGCATTAGGTAAACTGTCGAAATTACGACAATCTATAATTAAATAAAATAAGAGCTACTCAAAATCATCGTCACCTGCACCCACACGTATAAAGACATTGAACACGAACACGTATAAGCTGTTACATTTTTTGTAAAATTAAATTGTAATACCGACATGATTTAAAAGAGCAACTACATACTAGGAGTTTCTTGCTGGTTCTTCTCCGTAGATACTGCTTTCCGAATCGGTGGTAAATGTTAAAAATAATATGTATTAATGATTCATAATTGCTTCTAGAAGAAGTCTAATTGAATAAATAAATGTTTGAGTTTGAATAAATGTGTATTTTTCTACAGTATCCTCAACATCCACGTGTGCTGATCTTAGTGTCCTGAATGGTGCGGAAATTATAGCTGGCCACGCGTATGCACATTGGCTGGCCACACGGCAGCCTTCTTCCAATTTTTACGGTAATTATACAAAATAATTTTATTATAGGATAAGGAAAAGCAGGCAAGTGCTGAGGGGCAAATTCTTTTCAAATCGGTTAATCGGTAAGCTTATTAACTACTTACGAGTATATATTGGAATAGGTAACAACTAGTGCTACTGATGAAATTTTGAAATTTGAATTTAATTTTTATGTAACTATCACAGGTACACTCATTATAGGATCTTAGTAAATTTAACTAGCTATTCATTTAATTTGTTTTAGTTGCTGTGGCTAATATCCTAGTTTGCACGCTAGTTTTTACGGATAACATATTTAATCTTTTGCTAGGCAGAAGGTATCACTTTTTTTCAAATATAAAATCTGATACTGATGATAACGATCTGAAATGATTAAGCAGTAAATTGTTTAAAAAAATGTGAAATTTAACATTCCATTCTTTGTATAAAAGAAGAAGTAAAATGAAAACCTCTTTGGTAAAAAAATTTGCGAACATACGTAGATTTATTGGGAATAAATAACTCATGGGTGTAATGAAAAGAAAATAGATTCTTGAGTTTATTATAGACATTATTACTAAGATTTTGGTGTACTGAAAATTTTATTGTTAGTTTCTGCTGGTTCATACGAGTACTTCATAAATAGGTAGAGCAAGAGGAGCGGCGGCAGGAGTCCGTCCCAGTGCTAAATGCGATAATCTAATAGCATGATTGTATGTTTAAAACTAATTAAATCATAATTAGAAGCACAGAGCAGAACAAAATAATATTTTGTAGGTATCAAATTTATTATGTCAGTAGAAAAGCTCATCGGACGGAATAATTTTTGCTAGAGGGCCATTTTTATATATTTTCCATAGTTTATTTGGTCCATTATTGTCCTGCATACAGAGTTACATTTTTTTTAATCAATTAAAGCCTTATAATATTATGATATCCTGTAATAAAAGTTTAAGAATATCCCAAATAGAGATAAAGTAAGTGTTTTAGAATGTGATGTATTCATATTATGATGATTTTATGACTATAAAAATAACAAATTCTATAAATAATGTATTATCTGATATAGTTTACTTCTATACTTACTTACTTACTTATGTTCCTGTGTCCCCTAGCTGGGGCAGAGGGCATCCATAGTGCTCCGCCAGGTGTTTCTATCGAGAACTTCCCTTTTGATCTCGCTCCAGGTTTTCCCGATTTTCTTGGCTTCGTCTATGACTGTCCGCCGCCGGGTTTGTTTAGGACGACCACGCTTACGCTTTCCTTGGGGGTTCCAGTCTAAGGCTTGCCTTGGAAACTTCGAACTTTTTAACTTATATAAACACTTATTATTTTTATCACCACAGTTTGAGGTTTACAATTGTGCGTTTTGATAAAAGCTTATCTCTATAATTAAATTATTATTTAAGGTTAGCTTAACTAAACTCTTATTACTTACATCTTTCTATTTCTATGTAATGAAAATCCGATATGAATCAGGCTCAGAATCTACAGCTTATCGTGCTTTCTAAGCCACGGAGGTTATATTATAAGAACATTTTTTTTGTTAATCCATATTGGTACTTAAACCTAATGCTTTAAGATCTAGTCGACAACATACATACTATCTAGATAAACCTCTGAATAGCTAAGACCACCAAAACATTCGAAATAACAATAATTAATGTGGTTAAAGATTGCGTGATATTGCCCGGGTGTGACCGTTCACACGTATTTCTCTCCAACTCTCACGCAATCATCCCTTGAAACAAATTTTTATTAATATACTAATAAATAATGTGTATCAGTGTAGGAGAATAAATATTCGCTAATAACAAGTGGTATGAGCTTTCAGTCTGAAAGCTCAAATAAGTGTAATTATTTTATATAATTTCATCAATAATCAATAATTTATATAATTTCATCAATAATATAATAATATATTTATGTGCGTGGTGAATTATAAAAAAAAATCTCGTAGGGACCTAAAGCCTGATATCGTCTAGAAAATAGTCGGGGCGACTTTAATCCATACTAATATTATAAATGCGAAAGTAACTCTGTCTGTCTGTCTGTTACTCAATCACGCCTTAACTACTGAACCAACTAACATGAAATTTGGTATGGAGATATTTTGATACCCAAGAAAGGACATAGGCTACCTTTTATTGCGAAATATGTACCACGGGCGAAGCCGGGGCGGACATCTAGTATTATATATAACAAAATTTAAATTATATAGGACTAGAGAAATACGCTATCAATTAGTGAAAACCAAAACGGAATGAACATTTGGTTTATCGCGAACAGGGAGACGTGGTAGAGTGCTTTGTTTTATAATATGAAGTAACAACCAATAAATATAGTTACCCCATTTTTTTTCCAACTGGTAATTAGTAGACATAGTTATAGATGGTCTTATAATAAGTTGTTGATCTTGTTATAATTCAACGGTCACGTCAATGAAAATATGTTATGCAAACTATTACCGACGACTATAATTTATTCGTCACGCAAATCATTAATAATTAAAGTGGAATAAACTGGTGTTTGAAACTTAGAAATAAGGTCGATATCATACGATTAACATTTTACCAATCTTAATTAAGATTTTCCCGTCATCAGGAGGATGGTTGTTATTTGTAGGTACGGTAGTTATTTATATGTCAAATTGTCTTTAAGTATAGCTTTCGGACCTTTTTTTCAGTTCGTTCAAAAAGTTCTTAAAATATTACAACTACAAAATAAAAAATTGCAGCATTTATTAGCTGCAGCGAAAATCAATTAGTGAGGCGCATCTGTCCTTGCTATTTACATTTTGAACTAACCCATAGTTATCTCAAATAACGACTTGATCTAAAACAAATAACAATAAAAGCTTAAGACGATACACAAAAAAAAATCCACTGCTTGGCGGGCGGAGTCTAATAGCTCGCTATCGCGAACGCGGGTGTGCGCGAAGTCATTCTTGCATACTCGCCGCGCTGCCGCTGGCCGACTCGGGACAAACATGTATGGAGTCGTCATACAGTTATAATATTGTTATACATATATTTAATTGTTGATTTATTGGTTTTATTTTCTTGCTTATAAACACAAAATTATCTTCTTTTTAACAACTACTTAGACATTATTAATAATTATTAATTATTATTATTTCGTAATGTTTACTTTATTAGAAAATAATACAGGTTATAAATAATCTTTAAAATAACAAAAAATATTGTTACTCTGAAAAAATGAAATGGTACCTAATTACGCGGACTACTGAATTGATTTAGATAGAATTTGATGCTGACGTAGATATTACATCATGCCCAGAAATGAAAGGTACTATTTCTGAAAGAAGTTATAAACCCTAATTCTTCTCAGTCAAAGTCAAGAGTGGAAGATATCACTAATACAGTAAAACTGATGCGAAACTTTGGATGTTAATTTGTATATTTTTTTGTTAGTTGTTACTTAATCACGTCAAGACTACATTACCAATTTTGATAAAATATAGCTAATTGCCTGGATTTACACCTAGGATACTTTTTATCCGAACTGAACACTTCTGTGGGATAAAACAGGATTCACGATATAACCTAATTCCACGCGGGCAAAGCCGCGGTCGGAATGATATTTTTTTAAATAAAAAAATTGTTTAAAAAAAAACACAAAATATATTGACGCATGTATTTATTTTTTGCACTCTATTATAATTGTAATTATTCATTACAAATAATCAAAATAAAATAGCCAGAACAAAGTTAGGCCCTGGTAGGATAGGTAGGCAGGTACAGCAATGTGAGACGAACACTGGCTTATTTATACCAATAATAATGTATTATAAACATTAAATTAAGTTTACTTTATAACAACAAAAATACATAATATTAGCTAATGTGAAAACGAATCAACCAATCATCCCACAACAATGAAATGTGCACACAAATATTCATCCAAATCGGTTCATATGATTAGGAGGAGTGACTGCAGCGCCATCCTCCGGGCCCAATTGTGTTTCCAGATCACCCAGGAACTCAATTTAATATACTTACACAAAATTTTTCGAAATGAAAACTCACATTACTATGTAAATATGAATATAAACCGGTTTTAGTACTAAGCAATTTCCCGCACAGGTGTAGTAAGTATAAATGAAATAAATATCAACATCAAATTCTTTATACAACATACTTATCTACCACCTACTAAGAAATTCTTGAAATTTTTTCGTATTTTTTTAAAATATAATACTACTCCAACGAGCTCCTGTTCCATAATTCCATATTACGTCCACCATACTTCCACTAAGTTCACCATGATTTTTTATTTCTTTGCACTTTGTTGCTTTTTGCTAAAAATGGAATCATGCGATAAAACCAGTAGAGCGTTGATAACATACATTTTTGACTGAATAAAGGTACTTACGAAGGAGTGGGTTCACATTGTGAACAATCAGTGGGTTTATTTTCCTTCTGGATTCCGGATTTCTGAAAAGATTATTTATGCTATAAATGAAAAAATCTTACACATTCGTTATGTAAGTACTTAAAACAGGGGTACATATCAAACATCGTCTATAATACAATTATCATCAAATTTAAAATAAAACCAACTTACTTCATTAATTTGTTCCAATTGTAAGCATTCTTTTTCCTCCAACCTTTATGTTTCTTCTTCTTATTTTCTTTATTGTCCCCATTTGTCTCATTTTGTCTTATCGTGTTGTCACCCTTTTTTACGATTGCGCAAGCGACACAAGTTCCCCGTGTGACGGCCGTAGCGGGAATGACTAGTGCAGCGATCGGGGTAGGAAGGTACAGGGCGGCTCTCGCTATATTGGCTGGTCAGGCGCTAATTTCAAGTATTTCTTGTTTATTTCAAAACCATCGCATATTTCAAAATTCTAACACGGTAGACGTATAGGTTGTATATTTTATAGTTAATATCCAAAAAGTCGTAACTTTACGTTTGTTATTTTGAAGATGCCAGAGATTAAAAAAAAATAACAATGAGAACTTTGTATTTTTTTTCTATCGAGAAAATATCATGGAATCATGTTTCTAAAACGGTAGACGTATTGTGTTACTATTGAACTTTCTTGTCAAGAATTTTCATCACGACAACTTTAATAATATAAAAATTACGAAGGTTTAAAAAGGGCCGTAAATGTTAGAAAAATTAATTCATCACCTTAAGCCAATAAAAAATACTATCCACAAAAATAAGTAAATCACCATTGATTCCGTAGTCACGAAGTATAATTTAAAATTCTTGCAAATAGAGTTTAATGTGAAAAATGTCAGGCAAACTCTCTAAACACTAAAGCTAACAGTCACGGTATCGTAGTTCCAGTGATACGCGAACGTTCGTCGAATTGTCATCAGCTACGGTCGGTGGTCGCGACTTCGCACCTAGGTGTGGACAAACAGCTGCCGCAGCGATAATTACCAACAAAGCTTTGTTTGTCCCCCGCCTTAACGAGACGCTATCTCCACACTCGAACTTGAGTTTAATGCTATGTGAAATTTTTATGAAGTAACCTACGGGCGATCAAATAGACGACTTTAGCACTTCTTACTTATGCAGATGAGGTGATTTGCATTTTAAAACGGATGAGAAACAAATATGAAAATATGATTAAGTATTACGATGGACACTTAAATCAACGTCTTCTGAAGACATTTTTAAAAACGGTTAGTGTTGTTTGATTATTATCTACCTATAAAATTTTTAAAAAGCAGTCTGACATTAATTATTTATTCTGCATTAAAACTGTTACATACCAGATACGGTATTTATTAGCACTAACATAATATGAATAATACTTTCTTAGGTTTTCTGAGTACTTTATACCAACAGCCGTAGCCGT
>CAJQZN010037720.1:0-21951 GCA_907164685.1 Colias eurytheme | reverse complement strand
TTAAAGCCAATATTTCACTCTTTTATCTAAAAGATTTATTGGGCCACTTTCGAATAAGTGTGTGCCGTCCTGATAAAAGATTTCAGATGCTACGGCTTCGTAACTTGAAAAGCTTTATTCAACCGAGAAGATTTCAAGCTGACGAAGTATGAAATAGTCCGGCTACATCAATCAGAGCTGTGATATACTTTATTTGTTTACTGATCACTAAATAGATCTCAAAGTTCAGATAAAATTATATTTAAAAAAATCCATAAAATTCTTGCTAACAATTTGTATTTTTGTTAAAAATAATTATATATACCTATCTGTTAACAGTAACTGCTTAGGAACTTGTTATGAAAAGAGTAAAGAGTGTAGTGGCCAAGCGCTCCTCTATTGTACAATAAAAAAAAGTTAAACATAAACATAATTTTTACTTGTGTTTTTCAACAATAATCTTACCTAAACCATAATTTCCTTGCTCCAAAAACAAAAATATGAAGAAAAATGAAAGATAATTTAGGTTGTAACAGAAAATAAATGACCTCTGAATGTAGACAAAGTAACAACTACAAAACGATAACGAAGTTAGAAATCGCAAAAATGTATGGGATTGACATACGCCGCGTTAGATCACGTGGTCTATCTAATGTCAATCCCATACATTTTTGCGATTTCTAACTTCGTTATCGTTTTGTAATTGTTACTTTGTCTAAGGCCCCTGGTTTTATAAGCCCTTGCTTTAGTTACCAGGTTTACCTAGAAATGTATCTCAAAAGGAAGCCTTCTTACATTACTCATTCGTTTCGGAATATCTATGTTACATGCACATAGATTCTAATCATATTGAATGAATTCATATAAATAGGTGGGTATTTAGTTATTCTGTATCGAAAAGCGGAAATACTGCTAGTAATTTCTAGAAGGAAATTTCACAAATCTTAAAAGCAATTTATAAACTTAAAGGTACGCAACAATGCTAAATTAGAAGGCGTATTGGATTATAAAACATAAGGTTAAAGATTTATTCCCTGCGACTAAACACACTTGGAGGACACACTTGTCTTACGTCTGTTCTGCCTCATTTTCTTGTCTTACGTATCAAGCTAATTGAATACAAAATTATATTGCCATTATACAAAGACCAAAGTTCATAAAGTAGTAATTTATTCAATTATATTTTCTTTGCGTACATATTCTCTAACATATCAACCATTTTAGGTCAACCCCCAATTAATTGGTTCTCTGACTCGCATGCAAGATGTCGGTGGAAATGTGATATCATATCAATATATTGAATTAATCTGTATTGACAGACGAAATGGACAAGAATAAAAACAATTGAATAACAAATGCGTACGTGCTCTTTAGTATTATTATATTACGATAGAAAAAGATCAAATATGAATTAATTGAATGAATTATCTTCGTAATTCACACCTGAGAGTTTCTATTAGGTATACGTAAGAATTTATGTAACTATTTTAGTCATGTTAAGATTAGTTATATAAATATTCGTAGGTGTAGGTACTTCGAAATAGCAGCTAAATTTACAATCGTTTCATTGCTTTTGTTTCGGATTCGATTATTTCAGTATTCAATCATTCATCCGACGACATATTTTTATCAATATTTCTCGCAATTCATTGCACTATTCCCGCAAAAAACAACGACGTATGTGTGCTGTACAACTATGAAACTATGAAACTCACGATGCGAAATGAAAAAATATGATGTTACAATATTCACAAGCATAAACGAAAAAGTTTTTATATTTCAACGATATTTGAACGTATAAAAATTTGTAGGCAAAAAGGAACCGGACGATTTAGACAAGAGAAATGAAAATCGATACAATTTAGTATCATTAGGAACATTTGCTGCTGGCTCGTAACTAATTGGTCTCTTTTATGAAGTTGCTGGGATAATAGTTTATCTCAAGCAAGTGGCCTGGATTAAATCGATTAATTATTCAATCGTTTGGATGACTCTAAAGAAACACAACGAGAAAGATGTCCGAGAAAGATGTAGAGTTTTCTAGCGACAATCTTGAGCAGACAGCGAAACAATAACTTCATTTGAGAACCTGTTGCTATTTTTGTGATCAAATAAGGCCTGGATCTAGAGAATTTATTTATACAACCTTTAATAATTTGACCACTCGCCCTTCAGAAGTAAACACCTTCCTATAAAATAATAAAAGCAATATTATCTTTTACTCGTACTTTACCTTGATTACAGCTCGTATTTCTTTCATTTTATAGTGCCCCGGGATGGCTTTCAGCGTTTGGCTTTGTTATAAAACTTTTACGGTACAATATGTTGAAGAAAATGATTTACCCACGGCACTGTAATTGTTATAAGACAAGTGATTCATATATTATGTATTAACATAATGTATTTAATAACGTTTATTGCAGTCCTATTTGATAGGTGTATAGTATTACTCATAATATGTTTAATAATTAATTGATCTAAAAACAATAGAAATAAACTGCAGTACAGCATTAGCAGTATAAAAAACGCTTGGTATAGGTACAAATAAAGCAAAATTCCGAAATCTATTTTGCTGATCGAATTCCTACACAAACAATCAAGCTTTTGTGTTCCGTTCCGACAGATTTTTATTTGTCACCTTCCACAATCCACATGCTTTCACGCATACTGTTCATATTTAAATTCCATAGTTACATAACGTGTATAGAGATTGAAAAATATAATTTATATTACTAATCTATAAATAAAGTCGTGTTCTACACCACTTATAACTTAAGAACGGCTGAACGGATTTAAAGTATGTTTTGTTTGTTGGATATGTCTCCGCTGCAGCTGGGATGAAGATAATAATTGTTAGAAATTTGAAAAACTTAACAAATCAGTCTACCCGGACGGAGCCGGGGTGAACAACTAGTTTTAATATAAATATATGTTAGCGCGTTTAATTTAAAGATAAAATTATATTTTAAAAGTAAATCAATTGACGAACTTAATGATTATTTTAATAATAATCAAATGGATAAAAGTAATAATAATCATTTAATTATCAAATAATAATAATATTACATGTCATATTCAAAATAACAATCAAAACAACACAAATAACACCTGCGCTGACTCACACACACAGTCACGCCACTCGAATAATCGTCCTATAAATAACGGTCGTCTGCAGTTGCGAGTCATTCTTGTGCCGACTTTGGTCGAGTCAAGATGTCTAAGAAATATTATATCAGTATTTAATTACGTAATACAACAACGCTTTAACATATATGACAGAAAGTTATTACGTTTTGCTTATTAAATCCAATCGGGTAGGGAAAATTACAGTCTCCGGTCACTTAACCGCATTCTGCGGGGCAGACCATCCACCCGGCTCATTTATTTTGCTAAATCAACTCAAGGAAAGTAGGCTGTATTATTGCATTATCCCACTTCCCGACCCACTAATATTATAAATGAAAGTACCTTTGTTACGCAGTTGGGGTTTGAAAACGTAACATAAATAAATAGAGGAGGACTTAGTACGAGTTATAAAGGTAAGGTGGTGTTTTGTAAAATTAATGGGTTCAGAAAAAGCATTCCTTTTCTTTTTATGTAATTTGAAGGTGGAATAGAACTTGTTTACACGACGGAAGAATTTAGGTATTTCTAATCGCTAGCTTATGATTGTGCTTATGATAAATAGAAGTGCGAAAATGAGTTTGTTTGTTCATACTTCGTTTACGCCGCAATAGAGCAATTTCATGATATTACTTTTGTGTCTGCAGATAGTACCATCAAGCAGGCAACTTTTTACTGCGACATCTGAAACATCTCATTCCCCTGGGAATTTCTATTGACTAGGCGAACGAAGCCGCGGCTGGAAATTATTCCTGGTACATTATTCTAATATAACTTTGAAATATACATGATAGCGCGTTTAATTTAACGATAAAATTGTATTTTAAAAGTAAATCAATTGATTATCTTAATTTATTAATTTAATAATAATCAATTGGATAAAAGTAAGAATTCACAATAATTTAATTATCAAATAATAATAATATTTCATGTCATATTCAAACTAACGATCAAAACAACACAAATAACATCTGCGCTGACTCACACCATGCTCACACCACTCGAATAGCTGTTGTTTTGAACGTCCTATCACTACATAGTATAAAACAAAGTCGCTTTCCCTGTCCCTATGTCCCTATGTCCCTTTGTACGCTTAAATCTTTGAAACTACGCAACGGATTTTGATGCGGTTTTTTTTAATAGATAGAGTGATTCAAGAGGAAGGTTTATATGTATAATAAGATCCATTAAGTAGTGGAGAAGTACTGTTATTTTTGAGGTTTCTAATGTAATGTCGTAAAAAATTACATTTATTCCGCTTACATTGCAAACGCAGGTTGAACCCTACGAGTTTTATCAAAATAATGTACTAAGTATTATACACATTGAAAAGGTCTACAGAAAAGTCCGCGATGGTATATGTCTATCTCTTATGGATAACCCACAATAACTTTTTTTTGTCATTTACTTTTTACGACAAATAATGGCTAATTTTCGAAGCGATTTTAACCAATACAGCATTAATCCTTAACCAATTAAATACCTCGAATACATTGTTCATTTAATATAGATCTATATGGCCCTTTACACCGTATGATTTAAGTGAATATTTTCGAAGATATTACAGATTTAAAAATTGCAGGACGTAGCGTTTGCGGCCGCCTGGCTATGTATTTTATACCCGTGCGATGCCGGAGGCCGGAGCGGGCCGCTATATTTTTATACCTATACAACGTTCACAATTTTTCTGTAGTGTATTTAGTATCAGCATTGCACCCGTGCGAAGCCGGGGCGGGTCGCTAGTAGGTAATAATTAACGCCTAACGGTCGTCTGCAGTTGCGAATCATTCTTGTCTTGACTTTGGTTGAGTAAAGATGTCTAAGAAATATTATATCAGTATTTAATTACGAAATACAATCACGCTCTAACAAGTAACATACATAATATCATAAGGGGTCCATTGGAAATAGGTCGTGAAACGTCTTTACAATATTATAAGTAACTGTAAAGATAAACCGATGAATTATTATTAAGTTAATAGCTTAAAAGTTTCTTAAAACGTTTTAACCAATAAATAACTGCTTGAGAAAGACCAAAGCTTGAAGCCGGCTGATTAATGGATTTTGTATGTCGACGTCAAAATGGCAGCTGGTTTATCCAATTTATAAGTAAAAGTAAAAGTTTTCGTTTCAAGTAGAGTTTGTTACAACTTTCAAATAGTTATTTCAAAAGGTTGCTTCTATTGGAATTAATCTTACGAAGCCTTTGGGCTTTTATAAATGTTTAAGGTTGGTTTGTAAAACAATTATTTGGAAATGTGCGAAAAGAATATAAAATAATATATTATGTTTTACTTGTCATTTATCTTATGAAAAGGACCACGTTATAACCACAGCAAAGCATTCTAAATGCGTATATTATCCAATTGGGAAGTTTCAAAGGGATAGAAAATTTTAAGTATGACATTTAAACGACGTCATCGTAGTACCTGATTTCCTTTTAAGTATTAAATGTATAAATAAAATACAATATACTTTTGCACGCACTGTTTTGATAGCATTAGGCTACGCGCAATAACCTATTGTATTTTATAAATGAAAATCAATCAACAGCTTATGTCTCGAGCACACATGTCGACGATCCACAACCTCAAGCATTGTTATTTCAATTACATCGACATTTACCTTCCAATGTGATATGTGTATAATTCTTGGCATCCCTCATGCGCCACGACTGCTGATTAGCAATAATCAATAAAACCTATCTAGATTGTTCTATTTTAGCGGCGTATCGAACATTGACTATTTTTTTTATGTCATTTTATTTTAACAAAGGTTTACTAAATGTCTAAGTAAATTTTTTTGACTCACTAAAATATGATAATAATTAGAAACAATGAATATGTATTTGTATTCTTAATGTTTTACTTATGTGTAGTTTTTAATTATCTAAAGATTATTGCAATTAATTTGTTAACATGCTTTTGCGATAAGTTTACCTAGTTCTCGTTAAATTATTATCGGGAATAGTGGAAGATTTAATTGGAAATTATATTTATGAATTAAAGCATAAAAGTAGGTACCTATCTAGTCTACAATCAGTAATACACAAAATGAATTAGAAACGCGAAAGAACAGTTTTCTGACAAATGATTAATAATGGCGGAACACGCAAACGTTGTGAGAAAAACTTATGTTTTCCACTATTCATGACATTAACCGTAAACACTGATCGCCAATTACTGCTTACTTGGTAGTATATAATATATTTAAGTTCCTATTTATTCATACATTCACCATTTTTTTTAATAGGTAGATACTGCTTTATAATACAAAGGTTTTTTTGACAAAACACAAAACTATTAAATTTTTTGTTATAATTTAACGAATGAGCTAAAAAAGTTTTTGGACAAACGTACGATACATTTAATAACTACGCATTTGAGAACTTGTGTACAACAAGTTCAAATTACTTCGTTCCTAAAGCGTGTTAACTCTTAATACGATTGTTAAGTTGTCAAGAAAACGCCCAGATAGTACGGAAGGGTGCCGCAGGGCACAGTAATACTCGCAGGGTAAGTTATAATGTCTTCATAAATCCAAAGAGATTTTTCCTGCTATCTCGAGCGTGGTTTGACTTTGGGTGTCGCATTTAGAATCCTTTGTTAAATGGCAACGGATGAAAATTACTAACAGTACCTTTCTACTTATATTATACCAGTTACCACTTGGCTGATATTGATACATTAAGCTTTAAAAGTAATTTATCTTTAATTTATATAAATATTTATTTCTAACTTGCACCTTAAGACTAAAAAAAATAAAACGTAATAATGTAGGTAATCATACTGCCTTGCTATATTTATTATTCATAGAACAAGGGATTTCGTTCTGAGAAATGAAGAAGCATTCTCCGTTCTGTTTCTTATAAGGGTGAACCCATCGTTAAATAATATTGAACATTTTCAACCTATATATAAAAGGAATCACGTTCTTCGAGTACAATAATAAATCTATTCAATTCTTGTAAATTATTGAATTTACCTAGAATTGAAAATTAATAGTCGTTATGTTATTGTCTACCATTTATACACTCAATGGTTTGATAAGCGTAGACAATATGTTAAAAATTAAAATGTCTATTTGCATAATCAGAATCACAAATTAATATATATACTATCAATCACATTACTATTCAATCGACAATTTAGATCCCCTTAAATGTTTAGAATCAACACATCTTGTGATCTCAGCCGCCCACGTCTGCGATGGCTGATAGGGAAAGGATTCATTTTCTACACCAATGGACAAGCCCATATTATTGTGGTGTAGCCTCTACAAAGTCTAACTAACAGGTTTTGAGGTGACTGTTCCAATTTATACTTGAGCAGGTCGGAATTGTGTAATGAACGTTTACGGTTACAATGTTTGTTATATTACCTACTATACAATTAAAGATTAATAATTATTGGTTCGTTCTAATCAATAAATACTTTTATAAATGCAACATTGCTTATTTATAACTAACTGCCATTTAACAAAGATGCTGACATATAGAGTACCTAGGATATTTATGTAGATAGTAGGTAGATACTTCTCAATCATACGATAATAAATTACCGCCACGCTTGAGCTAAATGAGCAATAATTTTGCACTGTTAATAAAAAACCAATTCGAACAGAACCAATTGAATCTAATTTTCAACTCATCAATTTTAAAACATCTCTTCGAGAGGGCTCTTCCATTAGAAATTCCTTACCTTTGCATTTTAAATGCCACATTATTATACATATTTAAGGTAAGTATTATAAGGTCAAGTATAGAGCAGTTTAGATTGAACAATATCCGCCGATCAATACACTTATTGCTTTGAGGGTCTGATCCAAAGAATATTACCTGCTTATCGGTAAAGCGTCGACCACACCTATAAACAATTTATTCGAACTGGAAAATGTATTAATTTTCTCTGAGATTGAGCACGTTTATTTGATCTCGAGAACTGCAATTTTAAAGGATTTAAATTGCAGTTCAAGTTTAAATTGTAATATTGAAATACTTTTGTATTTAATTAGTTTGAAGAAGTATTTATATTGGATTACAACTTTTAGTTGTATATTTGCGATCACAATTTTAATGCAGGCAATTAGAATATTCACAATGGATATTTACAACAAAGCTATGATCCATTATAAAACTTAAACATTCTATATTACGATATTCATCAGCTTAAGTTCGAAGCTAAAACAAAAAGGGGAGTTTTATAAAAAGCTTTGACCTTTGTTAAGGCAAGCGCCTTTCTCCCTTTTACCCTGCACAATATTTTAAATTTATGAAGAAATTAACGTAAGCACAGCTTGTTTTAGACAAATATAATATTTTTGCAAAGGACTCATTTTAAATATTAAGGGACCAAAAGCTTTCAAAACCAGTATCAAATAGAGCTGGGATATTAATTATCTGCGACAATAATTTTCCTCTTAGATATACATAAAACTAAGAATTTTAATTGTTTGTTTTTAATCGACTTGAAATAATTATTTACGAAGCAACTGCAATATTTTGTTTGGTGATAATTTCCAATTAATTTTAAATTTTTTGTTCGTTTGATTTATATTACCTTCAAGATAAGTTTGATTAAAATTACTTCAGTACCAAAATATAGATAAAAAATTAGTCGTTAAGTATATAAAACAATAACAAGTAGAGTTTCTGTATACAAAGTCATAACTTATATTGTGGGAAGTCCGCGTACACAAAGAGATAAATAAAGTACTCGGACATAATTTGAAGAACATTCGAGATCACTTGAGTGACAGTGACAAATATAAATGACATTGTTTTATCCATTAGTTAGATATAATCTGAGGTTTTTTTTCTATTGTTTTTACTGATTAAACCGTCATTTATGAAATACAAGCTTACTGTCCACGGCTTCACCCGTACAGGCAAAGGAAAACTCACAAAGATCCCTTTCCCATGGGATCCTAACCTGTAAGCTTCTATAGAAACAATAGTAACAATAGAAACAATAGTAACAATAGAAACAATAAATGAGATGTATGTACATATTTAAAAATATATTCGTTGCATAAATTGCATGTCGATTGTATTATTGAAGACAAGGGAAACGTCTAGAAGTCAACATCCAAGTCTAGGTCGCTCCCAAGTCCCAGTTTACTAGTTTTCTTAACTTTGTCTTTGGAGTCCGTCCAAATTTCGTTTCAAAAGTTTAAATTGTCTGTTATAATCTAGAATTTTAGATAACATGACAAAATTTAAATAACTAAGAATTTCCAACTAATAAAATATTTCCTCGACAATCTGCCAAGAAATTTTGATACTAGAATAATTATTCTAAAATAAGTATCGTGAAAAGTTAACATTTTTTCTCAGAGAGCTTTTAACATGGTCATTGGTCAGTATAAAACCGTTTTATTAAAAATCGTTAACTTAGAAACTACTTTCCCAATTTGAAAATTACTACTTCTAAATTTTATTTCTATTACATACTCATACTCATAAGGATACAAAAGAGGTCCATATTTGACGGAATCGTACCGGAAGAATTCAATCAATTAATCAGTTTAGTTGTGGTTTAGTCGCGAAAGAAAGAAGAAAGAAATCGTTACAGGCACTTCACATTTAAAATTCATTAACATAATTGTCCTGAGTAATATTATAAATACGAAAGTATAATGGTTTGTCTCTCTGTCACGATAGAGGCTACTTTTTACTGCGGTAAAGCATCTCGTTCGCATCGGAAAATCCTTTGTCTTCGCGAGCGTAGAAGGGGGCGATAAGCTAGTAGGTATGCATATATTAGCATAAACAGCTACAAAGCAGTTTTATTTTTGGAATAAACCATGTTATTTTCCGTACATCTATATCTTGAGCTACCTCTGTTATTCACAGTTTAACATAGACCATATAAAAATGTTCCCACAAATCCGCTTTATCCAAAAGACGAGCTAAAAGTCTTTGTAGTCGCTTAATAACAATCAAGCCTTTATGCCCCAAAACAATGGATGCACGATATCGTCAAATTTTCACCGCTCTCGGTCGTTTACCAAAGTATTTTATTCGAAATGTTTTTCGCGTAGAGCAAGACTGATCACCATTCCAGCCGAGCTCAGCTTAAAGCCGGTGTTCATTAGTGTACCAGTACTTTGTACTACGTTAGAAACACTTATTGCCTGGTCGTTGCAACTCGTGTAGGTAATAAAGTTACGTGGAACGTATAGGAAAATCAGGGAGATTTATATTAAAACTTGCTGCTTTTCAGGGAAAGATCTAAATGGAACGCTTTGCATTTTTATCGCTTATTTGATTTCGTGTTACTCGCAAGTGGTAAATCACGATTTTTATAGTGCGTTTAATATTTATAAATTTTTGTGATCATCATTTAACATCCTCAGCTCAGATTAGCCCAAACGAACATTTTGAAAATCTTGGAAGTGTTTCCTCACGGTGTTTTCCTCCGCGGATTGAAGACGTATTGGTGTATGTAATGCGTATTATATAGAAAATTATTGAAGTTAAACAAATTAACAAGCTTCATTACAAATATAAGTATATGCTTTATCACAAAAATTTGATGGAAGCTCCATCTTACCACAATCTAAATGATGACGATTTTTGATAAACTGTTAAAAAATTACTAAGTTAATTTAATTACTTTCACGACCTCACAGCTAAGTATAAGGTTTGTTATAGAATAACTTGCCCTTAATACATTTTCATTTAGATTTACCCACACACACAACGCACGTGAGGGATTAAACTAGGAGGATTAAACAAATCGTTCACTACTCCTTGGTATTAAAACATCCATGCTGATAATATCAAAATAGTTTCGAAATTTATATTAACGACAGCCCAATTTCCTAGTACACAAAGTTGTTCATTAGCTGACAACTTCATGAGTTACTTGTCGTCGATCCCCGGGTAAGAGGATTATTCACAGTTTCCAATCTACGTTTTAGTATAAGCGTACACGGTTTGCATTTTGATCTAGTAACTATAAGCCAAGTAATTGCCTTTTAAAATAAATATTTTCTTTTATGTTTTGTTCAGTAATAAAGCATGAGTGGATGATAATCTTCATCAGTTATTTTATTTCATAACTGAAACGAGGGATTTCGGAGACCACATACCTATATTTATTTTTTGGTACACAAACAAATTATCATGTTAAATCATACCTATTTCGACTGTTAAATGAAACATATTTCCGAATGTAAGTTCGATAGCTGTTATCATTATCAGTTATCGAAAAAGTGAAGTCCCATGTCCCCTAGTGGGGTAAGGGGCAGATTATACATCTGTTTCACTGATCGAATTTCTTTAGAGACAAGTAGGTGATCAGCCTTCTGTGTCCTGCCAGACCGAGACATATTTTTTTTTCTTCGTCTCCACCGGGAATCGAACCCAGGACCCCTCGGTTTTACGCTCACGCGTTATCCACTGTACCAAAGATTCGGATCAGTTATCGAACCAGTAGTTATTTTAAAAACTTTTCTTTAATAACAGTAGATAGTTTTATCAAACATCAGGTGCTTATAATACCTTCCATCAACCTCTCACAAACACTTTGTTTCTCCATTACGTTTCATCCGTAAGATAATTTATTATGAAAACTTTTTAATGTATAAAGTATACTTTCTACACACATAAAAATAATTTAATCTTCTGTGGAAAACGTTTTCCGAACCGCTGATACTTAATTGTTATAATATTCAAAACATTTTCTAAAAGAAAATTTATTTATACAACAATATGAAGTTCAGATGCTTCATAGTATGATATAATAAAAAGATTGCTTATTCTATTAAATAACGAGTGTATGGAGATTAGAAAACATTATGATAATACCTATTTATCCGCACGAAACCGAGTAATAGTATCTTTATGAAGGCGAGCAGAGATATTTAGTTTTATGTTTGTAGTCCTTATGTACCAATATTTAAGGATTTGTTTGAGAATGAAATACTATTTTTACTGAGAGATATTTTATCATATAAATGATAAAATATCTTGTCTATCAGCCTTTAGGCTATAAAGCCTAAAGGCTGATAACTAACTAATATTTGAACTGACCCATTAAGTATCTCTATTTATTAAGTATCTCTATTTTGTTGATACTTATTATCAAACATTATTGAAATAATTGATACTGAAGATCTGTACTGCATTTCCAATTATAATCCAATAAACCGGATTACTTAAAAATATGTAAATAGTTTAGTAAAATCACATTAATGTGACGAAGAACTAGAAACTGATAAGCATAGTTACGAGTTACCGTAGTCAAATCGTGGTGTCTAGTGTGTTTGTGTCCCTGTTATGTTGTTAGTTTCTAGAACTTTGTAACTACTAAAGGTAAGTATTTGTATTTGGATGAAACTTTGGCCCAAGTATACAAAATATATAAAAAGTGAAAACTTCTATCCAACGTAAACGTATCCGTTGGAAAATCTCAATGATATAAAATTTACTTATTTTAACGCAGGATCGGTACGTTCAATTTTGTCTCCAATATTAACGAGCACCTGGCTCCATTCGTTAATAAATAATTATCACTCTTTGTGCCTTTATCCTACTTTATAGAATCATTTCATTCAAATTGATTAAAATGAGATTAATTTTCGAATACATTCATTATTATTTTTACTATATTGTTAATCCAAAAAATTATGTTTATCTTTTTTAACGGACGCGACGCCTGAATCGCAGGACGGAATGTATGAACTATGAACTTACAACAAAACGTTGCAATTAGAAAAAGCTGAAAAGATTAAAATTTATATTAGACTAGCTTTCCGCCCGCGGCTTCGCCCGCTATATCTAAAAAATAATAAATTATATACTAAAACCTTTCTCTTGAATCACTCTATCTATTAAAAAAAAACGCATCAAAATCCCTTGCGTAGTTTGAAAGATTTAAGCATGCATAGGGACAGAGAAAGCGACTTTGTTTTATGCTATGTAGTGATGATAGTGAAATAGCACGTGCAGGACATGCAAGAGAGGAGCCGCGGGCGGGAAATTAGTTATAAATAATTTAGCAATCCGTTTTGCATATGAATTCAACATAATAAATCCTAAAA
Source organism: Colias eurytheme (assembly GCA_907164685.1). Lineage (NCBI taxonomy): Eukaryota > Metazoa > Arthropoda > Insecta > Lepidoptera > Pieridae > Colias > Colias eurytheme. Next base: position 8,802 of record CAJQZN010037720.1, on the reverse strand, counting down.
GCTTTTCATTCACACCTACACATGTTTGTGTTTTAATTGAATTCGTTCGATTTTCAGATAATGCGCAGAATTAATTCACATGCTAATATACATTGGTTAACTCGAATTCATAATAAGGCATTAGCATTTTACAAAATCTCAGTCATTAATAATTTCGTCATTTGTTTGGAATTTATATTGGAGTGATGTATTATGATGGCGTTATGTTAGCAAGTGGTATTGTTAAATATGTGCAAAGCTAGCTATCATTGTTTCATAATTCATAAAAACATTGAAAATTCAAAGTACGTTTTAATTATTGTGATGAACTCACATTGTGAGGGCCTATCCCGTATTTGTATATAATTAATTGATATAATAAGAAATAAAAGAATTATTTAAACTATTAAAATTGTATTAAACGTAAACTTGTAATAAAATGGATGAATGAGTCACGCGAGGTACTCTTATTGCCCGTCGACGATGAACTGATTCGAATATAATATAAAGTTTAAAATATTGGAAACAATTTGAGTTTCGCAATATGCCAGCAAAGCGCCTTATTGTACTTTGGACGTGCTTGCTCGTACACACATCATCGGACTTTCATTATTTTCTTAATCAAATAACATAGGTACTCACTGGACTTATTCATTTTTTTTATAATAATTACAACCACACAGCGATTCATTTTTTTTATAATAATTACAACCATCCTTCAAAGTGTATGACAAAAATTATGACGCATAAAGAGAGCATCTGCTATAACGAAATAGTAATAATAATGTTCACTTCTGACGCTACATAATATGTAACAATAAAGATCTTAAAGTATGGCAATATTCTTACAGAAGAAGAGTAAAAAGCTTTCCTAATATTGTACACAGTACAGTAATGTTAGATACACATACACAGTCTTCATACAACATCTCAGTCATATTTTCATGTGTTTTATTGTTGTTTAGCATGTAATATTCCGAGAAAAAAACACAGTGAACTAAGTCTATTATTTAATATAAACGATGCGTACTTCCTCCACAATAAAAAATTAATAACTGAGTCTTCGAAGCCATTAAATCCATGTGCTTGAACATAAAAGGAATCCCAAGAAATCAGCCATCATTGACAGAAAACGTCGACTTCTTGTCGTTCAACCATGATGCCTTTGATATTTTCACTTGAGCTTTCACTATTTTATGGAAAAAACATACGTAATAAAAAATATACCTCGTTCCCTGATGTTGTCCCAATCAAACAAACGACAGATAGCAAATATTTTTGCTATAACTCAAAGTCAAACTCAACAATATTTAATTCCTAAAGCACTTTTGAATCGTCAAAATACGTAATTGAATATTGACCAATTAACTTTTATTAAAGTGAATAAAATAAAACATATCCCGTTTTCCATGTGATTCAATATTTGCTTGTTGAGTAAGTCGGAGTGTTGCAAAGCATGAATTAAGTCCCCGTTGTACAAGAGAAGTTCCCACTGTCTCTGAGGGATTCCGGGATATAGTGCATATTTACAGTATGTTATCGTGTTTACAACTAGAGACCAACACGTACAGAACTAATGTTTGAGGATATTTATTGATTTCATGTGAGGAATTTTAAATCCCTCTTTTGTGTTGTGGATCGTTAACTACTAGATTCAAGATAAATAATGCAGTAAATTCAGTAAAATTATACCTAATAATTATTGAGATGTGTATCATTTTATGTCATTGAAATACAGTAAGCAATATTAATAATATAGAGTTGGTATACCTATAACTACTGTATTTCGCACAAAGGTAAGGTAGGTTATTAAGGAAGGTGTAATACCTGGTTGTGTAAAATTAAAAAAAAATGTGTAAAATTAATTTTATTAATTAAATAAAACGCAAAAAATATGATTGAACTATCACGATTCCTTTGTTACAATAAATACGTCAAACATTGTAACACCTACACAAAAATGAAACATTCCGACCGAGCATCATTTTTCTAACGCCCCCACTTTTACATTTTTATTGTTGCGTAGAACTCATGAAATGAGAATCAGGGGGTACTTTGAAAGCTATTATCAGACGTATTTAAATTTAAAACCCGTCATACAAATGTAATTAATGCTCGCTATCTGCGTCACATAACGAAATATTGTAATACTGTGATATAAATGCTCTCTTTTGTTTCGTTCTTGTGGGACCAATCCTCAGATAGGTACGTTGTAAATTATTGCTAGGTAAAAACACATTTTAATTTCAAATGTACGATAAAAATCGATGAGATGATTAAGAAAAAAGAAGTGATTTATGTTGGTACCTACGTTAAGTTTTAGAAAATCTATGATGTGCTAAGTCTCTTGCAAGATTAGGTACCTACATCCTCATTTTCTTATATAAGTTTTGTATATAATATTCCTATATTACCTAAATCTCTATTCAAAGTAGGTAATAGGAATGATAAAATGACAATCTAAGTAATATAAAAAAATTCTATCCACTTTACGTTTCATTTCAATCACGAGTTACCAAAAGTTTGTTGCAATAATTTCTCAATTTGCATACAAATGAAAAAAATTGAATGGAATTCTTTTATAATTAAACTTTTAATAAGACTGTCTCCAAGAAGGGATTGCGTATGTTGAATTTGATATTGAAATCTATAAGGCGCGGGACATATGTATACAAGCGGCGCGGCGCGCATCGGGCGCGCTGTTGGCGTCCGAAAATGATATTTATATAGAGTGGTTAAATGCATTTTCTTCATGCATAATTTAGTAAAATTATGTTTTTTGTGCTAAAAGAGATTAACATTAATTTGAAAGTAACGATTTTGTTTTGATAATTCCTTGTAAGTAAATAGCGAGGATAACCCCACGATTGCAAATATATCTTTGTTGGAAATGTTGGAATTTACTTGGAAAATTTTATAGTACTTTTAAAGAAATTTTAAAGTAGTACTGGTGTAATGATGGAAGAAAAGAAGGTTAAAATAACACAAAATTTATATTGTACTAGCGGTCCGCCCCGGCTTTGCCCGTGGTACATATTTCGCAATAAAAGGTAGCCTATGTTCTTTCTCAGGGTCTAAAGATTATCTGTGCCAAATTTCATCAAAATCGGTCCAGTACCTAGTTTATGCGTGAAAACCATACATACATACATACATACATACATACATACATACATACATACATACATACATACATACATACATACAAACCTTTCCTCTTTATAATATTAGTATAGATAAAATATGGTTTTCAAACACAGGTTTACATTTCAACCATATAAATCTTATCATTAAAATCTCAGTTCAAAAGTATTTACAGTACTGATCATTCCACAATATTATTACAATTACAAATAAATAAAAAACACAATCAAAATCAGGATTATCTTTATTTCTGACATTGTAAATACATGGGAACTTTCATTATGCTTCACTTTCCCTACTGCCATCACCTGTGTAAATCATTTCATCGATTAATTCAATTCACCTTTAAAAACAAAACGAAGAAGGGTATGTAATAGCAGCTCTATATAATTCCACACAGAGAGAACACATTTTTGACTGACAGGCTACCGTCTCCTACCACCCGATTTGTTTTTGATTGTGTATGACCGTGAATTGACCTCTATTTGGATGCGATGGGGGAAGCGCGCCTGCGGTACGCCCGCGGCGCAACCGTGGCGTGCCGCCTCGTCGCCTTTCCAAAATTCTTTCATACAAAATGTAAGTATAAGAAGGACGTGGTGCAAAACAGATTCAAGAGGTGCGCTTATGGCACGCCCGCGCCCGCGCCGCTTGTGTTTGACCCGCGCCTAAAAGTTCTTTTGACTTTATCATTCAATTAAAATAATCTATAATTTAGTAAATTTTCCAGGTTTTCTTTTAAAATATGTATAAAAGAAATAAAAAGGTTCATATATGCACATCTTTATTACATCTCTATCTAATAAAATTTACAATATAGTTAATGCTTATAATAAGAATCTTAATTAAAAGTTAGCAATTTAAGAATAAAAATAATTTAAACAGATGTATCAATGAGAATTTTAAGTGTGAAAGTCACCATGAAGCATAATGTTTTATTTTAATAGCATAAACAATCCAATTAAAAATATAAACTGGGACAATAATAATAATTATTACTCAATAATAGTAGAGCCATTTTAATAGGCAACATTTGACAGTTCAACAAAATAAGACAACGTAACCTAGCAACGACGACATAGCATAACATGATATTTCGTTTTGTTAGAACTGCACATTTGCTTAACTTATTTCAATTACGATTACATATTTATAATAATAATGACCGAAACAAGTAATTTTAACATTTGATTTTTCTGATAAACCATTCTAAACATAATAAACAATTTCTGATTTAAAGAACTGACGTCGCTACAGTTTTGTGTCAATAAAACTTTTTTCTTTTAAAATACCAGAGACCTTCCAGAGACGTTATACTCTAAAAATCTAAATCTGACATCTAGAATTGCATTGATTACTTGTGAATAAAAATCACCATAACTTAATAAATGCGTTGTGTATTCTTAATTCTTATTTTGCTCCTTAAATTTACGAAAGAAAGTATACCTATTACTGGGACAAGGATTCGCCTGATGAATTTTAAAATTGACATGTGTTTCAAGTCCGTATCGATTCACTTTAATCGATGTTTTTAAGCAGTTTACCTATCTTTGAAGATAAAATTGATAGACGTCAAATGTTTGAAAATTCCAACATTAATACAGCAACAATAATTCAGCTATTAATAGGTACCATTAACATCCGTAATTTGACAATCATTATGTTAGTGTTAATTCTCATCTCATGATCAAGTAGGTAAGTATAATAATTTATATAAACAAGTATGAACTTAAATAACAAGGTAATAACACGTAAATAACAAGGTCTACGAAATTACAAAAACCTACGCATTCAATAAATAATTTTTCAACATTTTTCTATTAACACTAACAATGTCGTAATTAAGTACTATTTTTCCTTGAAATACTATTTATAGAAAACTAATATACACCTCAAATTGACCTGTAAAATTAGAAGCCGAATATACGTTTTAGTAATATAATATATAAGTACATAATATGTATTTATAATTTCACATTAACTTTAATAAAAACCACCTATTTGATCGTCATTTTTACACAATTTAAATATTAAATAAGTGGGGTCCTTAAATATAATATGTCTCTGCCTATAGGTAATAAGTTTTCCTTTTATAACATGGGACTTCAAAAATAATTGACGAGATGTGACATACATAAATTGAATACTTGTGAATTTGTGATCGTTACGCCCGTGTAGCTTTCACACAAAATGTTTGCACAATTTTTGCCTATAATTAGCCAAAGAAATCCAATATAAGACATATAACCTTTGTGAATTGTTGTAATATATATATGAAAATTGTATATATGTTCAAGAAAGTTCAGAGGAAAAATAGAACTTTCATTTATATTATTATGTCCCAGCATCACTCGATCATATAGCATGTAATGATACAAAACAGGGAACGGGAACATGCAATCATCATATTATAATAAATTAAAACCCTCTTGTAAAAGATTAATAACACGGAAACATATCGGTTATGTACATGTAACTATTGAATAAAATAAATAAAAATCAACAAAAACCCCACAAAAATTGACGTATTTATTAATAGAATTCATATCTCCACATGTATCAAATCTAATACCACCCTTGTGGCATATAATACTTGCATATATAAGAAGATATACATATAAAATCATACACAAGTTCGAAAACTCCGAATACGTAAGTTATAACCCTTTCAGGATGTTATCACAAATAATGTCATCGTGGGTAGAAAACGTATTACACGCTTCGTTGAAATTATGCAAATACATTTCAAATATCATTTACAAACAAAAACTAAGTTCCTACGCACCATATAACCTTCTTGAATAATAATTTTAATAAATAGATAGACTAGCAAGTTTTAAATCAAACATGAACATAATATTAATATTTTTGTTAAAACCGAATATTTTATCATTGTATAGAAATTATGAAAAATAATAATGATTACATTTAACTACTAATCTTTACGATATCTGTATTCTAAGATATTTATATAAATTACTTTCGTTGCAATATAAAGAATAGATTTGAGTTCGTAAATTGTATTTCAGGCTATGCAATTCAGGCCGTCTATTGTAACATGTATGAAAAAATATTGTTTGCTACAGACGTGCACGGCGCGGGCGGCTCTAATTCAATAAAGTTTTATGAAAAACCGCCTACACATGAACGTTACAGTACAATGGGCCTAACAATTCAGTTCCAAGTTGTATTAATGAAATAGAAGCTCTTCTATTATCTATAACTATATTATGATCTCTTACAAAGGCAAATTTAAATAGAGTGTAAAAAGTACCGAACATAATTTTGTTATATCGCCGCTGCGTAGTTGAAGTGGGCTCGAAAATTATATAAAGTATATCGTTTTATATATTCTGGTTTGTGAACATTTAATGATTATTGAATACATAGTACATTATTGAATATTGTATTTTATTTTAACTCTTTTCCTTCCTCTCTTAACCTAATGTTTGCTTCACCGCGATTAGTTTTTCTTTTTTTATTATAAGGGTTGCCTGATAGAGGTCCCTACATAGCGAAAAACTCACTTGTTAACTAATTTTATAATTTTATCGTTTGCCATTCATATATGTACTTACAAAAAACAAATTAACACTTCGTAGTTAGCTAACTTCAAGCTGAGTTTGAGCACTGATAATACAGGACCTAAATACATGAATATAAGTATCACTTAGAGCTTCAGCGGTGAAACATAGATTTTATTGTTAAAATACCTTCTCGTGATATCTAAAAGACCTTTGCCATGTTTAATCAAATAGCTAGGTACTAAAAAATTAGTTACAATAATCCCAATAGAAAATTTGTGCTAATAGTAGGTATTATACATACTTATAATTTTTATGTTGCTTACAATAATTTGTAATTCTTGAAAAAAAACAGTTAAAAGATTTTAAACAATACATAATTATATTAATGTAAATCACAACTCTAAGGGGTAAAATATAATTACAAGAATTACATTATGAGTCCTACAAAGCTTCAATCTTATTATATATTTACTGGCAGAAATTAAATTACTGTTCCAGCTGGCCTTCAGACGTTGTTAAATATTCGTGTTATCATAATAACTTAATTATAAAAAAAGACTTAAGTTAAATTGAGCGCAAATAAACCTTTGCATAAAAGGTTCGAACAAATATAATTCTGTATAATTTCAAATAGTTTGGAAAATCCAAAAGTGCACGCCTCATAATTTTTTTTTAATAATTATTTATTAATTATTATTTTTGTTTATTTAATAACAATTAAACCACATCGAATCAGACCCTGAAAAATGAAAGGGTTCTATTCCTGAGCATACTCAAGCGTAAGAGAAAAAAAAGACTCGATTAGTAAAGTATTTCGGTCGCTATCGTGTTAACAAGAAAAAGGATCCGCACATACAGACACACGGACGTCCAAGACAGAACTTTTTTAAACTGTTTTTTAACTAGTTTAAATAACAAAAATGACATCAAAAATATCATGAATGTTAAAAATAGTGTTTTTTCTTAATATGTGTGTGTATGTATTATCTTACAAGTGCAATGTATGATACATAAAGACATTTTAAGTTTGAAAAATCAGATGTTTTGCGCGAAGTGACAGTAGTACCCACCTCAACGCTTCGCTTATGAGGCGTGCAATAAGAAATCTTAACGAAAACTTCATTCTAATATTCATAATAATTAAACAACTACGAAGCAATGTTAACTTACAAGTCATTTATTTTCATAAAGTTTTGCGCAGCTTTCGGCTGCTGAAACTAAATTGAAAGACTTCAGAACATGGAACATAGTAAAAGAATAAGCCGTGCCAGCGTCAAAGCCCCTGACAAGACAAGAAACAATATTGTAGTACCAGCTTATGGAATTCAATATCGTTCTTTTTTTTTTAATCAAGTAGATTTTACTGTAACCGTTATTTAGGTGGCCACATGCTTATAGCAACCTCGAATAATTAATTATTAGACTTGCTCATTCTAATTTAAATTGAAGCTCAAAGGCTTTATTTAAACAAGACTTAAAATTAGCTAATTCCACAGAAATTACGCAGTGACTACTTATGCAAATCGGTCTATAGAGAATAAATTTCGAGGAAATAACTCAAATGCTCAGTCGGTTTTTCCGGAGAATGTAATTTCAATGTAAAATAATTCATGGCCAACATTTTACCCATTATTAGAATAAACATGAATAACAAGTTTGTTTGCGAATGCTTTTTCATAAAAGACAAACTTTATTAAGTTCATTAGGATTTCTATTCAACATAATTACGAAAATCTATTTCTCAATATTACCATAGTATATTAATTTCGGTAGAGTAGGTATAATTAATATTCTAAAATATATTGACTTTACGTTACGCTCGCTCCCAAAGGTTATCATAATCCCATATCATACAATCGAACTGAGTAAATATAAAATAAAAATTTATCTCGACCGGAGAAATCGTATTATAGGAGAATATAAATCTTGTAATATTCACAAAATGATGTATGAATAACATTTAAAAACTGAAACCAAGTATTATATTAGGTACATTAAATATCCATGAATCACAAACATTTTGACCCTACGGGCTACGAACATTATCAGACGATTATTAGTACATATCTACTGAAATAATTTCTAAACTGTACCACAGACTGTATTATATAATTCAATACAAAGCTCGTGTTGTTGTTGAACTGATGTCCAA
>CAJQZN010037719.1:0-11860 GCA_907164685.1 Colias eurytheme | reverse complement strand
CGCGCGCTGCTCGAGCAGAAGGTAATATATCAACATGTACAAAACAGTATGAGGTGGGCGAGCGCGGCCGCGTGATGTACGGGTGCGACAGCAGCTTGGTGGACGACGGCCGGTCCGGCGGGTTCTTCTGCAGGCACGCCTCCACGAAGTAGCGGAACGTGTCCGTCCATTCTGGTGCCTGGAGAAAGGACGTCTCTATATTAAAAAAAGCGTGTGTCCCTAGCACACGTGTCAGAAGTGAAACTTCTTTGGCAAGATTCAAAGATACCAAAATCGTCGCTTTACTACATGACGTGATGATATTGCAATGACGTGACCCTGAAATTTTAAAGTAGTTTCACTTCAAAAATAACTTTATCTAAAATATAATAACGTGTGTGTGTAATAATATTTATATATCTGCAAATAATGATTTTCTGGTCAATTAATGGCCAATTCGTCCGGTTTTTTGAACGGTACCAATTTTGAAAACAACAAAATATAAACGTTTGTATATCCGCATTGTAGATGGAGTCTGAGTGCGCGCAGTTCGTGGCGGAGCGCGCGGAGCGGACGCGCATGTTGCACGACCGCCACGAGCGAGAGCTCGAGCAGTTCGACAACGAGAGCGCGCGACTCGGCTTTAGGTACGTCTTATATTTCTTTTGTCTCTTATTTCCTTTAAAAATTATGTTTTTAACACGATTAGGTACTGCAACTGTTTATATTGGCATACCGCATTAAAATGTTATTGGTCTAAAATTATCTTGTTATAAATTAATGTTAGTCACTCAGTTTAGTCATGAGATAAGTACCGATGGCAAAACATTCGTCAACAATAATTTTGCAATAAATAAATTTGCAATTGACTGTAAATTACAGTAAACAGATGTGAAATTCTGTGTTATCGTGACTTAAACGTAAGGACAATCAGGTTATTAAATTGCAATAAAAACTGATTGCAGTGCCGACTGCAAATAACACTAATTTTATAATCGCTATGAATTAAACTCATAATTATATTATTATTTCAGTGCAATGGCGATAGCGGAGGGAAGCCGGGAGGGCTACGGTGAAGAGGAGCAGTCGCTGTCGGGCTCCATGCTGTCTCTAGCACATAGCAATTCCTCTGCAAGCTTCCCCGCGGGCTCACTCTAATTTCAACCTTATCTCCTTGCAATAAGAACGAGGCGAATTTAATATTACCCTTGTAATAGCGCTACGCCAATAGTCTCCGCTAACGATTTTAGTTAGCTTTGTTAAATTACTAAATTTCACAGAAGAACATAAGATTCTAAGATATAAATGGATAAACACATTGTTGCGGCATTTGAAAATGAAATTTTTCTTCACTTCTAGGGTTGTCGATTTAAATGGCTTCTAATGCCGATCTTGCATAAATCCATATTTAATGAACATTCGGTACATATTTCAAAGTATACACATTCAGAATGCAAGTATTACACAAATATAACGGTTTTATAATGGTTTAGTTGAAGTTCGCAGACGGTTAAAGCTTTGTAGTTGTGCGTCATAGATTGCTATACTTAGATAAAATGACAGTGGAATGTTGAAGAAATTACAATGCGCTGTGCCACTTTAAATTAAGATTTGTTCTAAATTCGATAAAAATCATCCATTTAAATCATTACCAGCGTATATCTATGATAAAAGTACAATTCACATCAAAATGTTTATTTTGTACTAGTGTACAAATTGTTGTTTACTATACTAATACGGAAAAAATATAAACAGGATAAAAAACGTTTCTTGAAAAACTCCATTCTGCATTTCATCTTCATTTGTACTGTTGTTGTTTTAAAATAAAATAAAAAATATTAGTAGTTTTTACCGTACAGGGTTGTCAACGGTATTATAAAATTATTAAAGTGTAAGAATTTTTCTTAATCATTTTGTGCATTATCTTGCTTCATTTTATGCTTATTCCATTTTATATCTGAGACTGTTCAGCCCTCCCGTTATATGCAAACAAGCGTTTTGTTTGCTTGTTTGTTTGTCACACAACTTGAAGCAATACCTCGTTCTCTCTAAGATGAAAAATTTGCACGGTTTTTATTGTGACAGCACGCACGTGTTTTGTACATGCAATTTTTGTAATTTTTTTATTATTGCAGCATGAGCATACAGCATGAGTTTCAGTTATGGAGGTTTCTCACTTATCCAGGTCCCACTTAACCAAGTTTCACTGTATATACCTATATATATGTATGCACTCACTTTCTTCTTTTTTACATTTGACTCTTTATATAACAAAAATCATACCTATAATGCTATACCTATATTACATAATATTATTCGTTTACTTTGTTGTTTATTGTTTCCTCTTCTTATGTTACCATCTACCTTCTGGGTTCTGGCAGAATCAACAGCGTCATGAGTCCACTGACTCATGACATATGCTGAGCCAGAACCATTTTACAGCCATAGCACATAATAACAACTATGTATTTATTGTTTTTTATTCTATTTTATTTTTTATTTCTCTTTTTTTTTATTGCTTTATTTGTAATGTTCTGTGTTTTGTTATTATTTTTGTCAGTTGTTGTGTGTGTTATTGATTGTAAATAAATGTGTGTCTATGTCTATGTCTATGTCTATTATAGTTATTTTTTTTGTTAACTGTCTTCCAAGAGTATGTCAGTATTCGTCTAGCCAATATCTTGAAGAGAGGGCATTTCCTATTATATTACACCATTAAGTTTATTGCACTCCATTATTGATTTATTTGTGTGTATGTAACGGTATTTTGACGATGTTTTATATTGAATGATTTGAAAATTTTATGATTTTTTTAAACATAAAATAATGTAGGAATGTTTTATTTAAATACGCTGTTGCATCTCGCAAACTTTTTGTATATTAATGAGGGTGTGTAAAAATGTGTGGATTATATAACGTGGACAAGAGACGCTTTTACTAGATTTTACTCAAACGAGAATTTGCTCCGCCGTTTACGATGTTCTCTCTAGATGGAAAATTGTTTTGGTGATTCCAGATTATTCGATAGCTTCTAATTTCGAGTCGACGTCGCGCTTCAACCAACGAATTTTATTCAAAGATCAAAATTAGACCGTCCAAATTAAATAACCGCGCGGCAAACGAACGACGGAGCCAATTCACACATAGAGCATGTTGTTCTCTTTACTAGTTCTCTCAATCTATCTTGTATAATATCGTAGGCTATCGTAAGTTTATAGTTGTTTTAGTGAAATTTCCATCTTGATAGTTTCGCATTACTCAAGATCGAGAAGTTGTCGAAACGACCCGAAAGCGTCAAGTGGTATTCTAAGGTAAACTTTGTAGTGTAGCCGAGCAATGTTGATCCTCAAAGTGTACGCTTAAGATATTTGACGAAAGGCATTATGAGTTGCGTCCCGCGCGCCCCAGCTGCCGTCGAACGATACTGTTATTATTTAACGTTTAGATAGTCAAAATTTTAATCTTCATATCATTAGTTTTTACTTTAGGGGCAATTTATTCTCGTAGTGTACGTTGAATTTTTTAACTAGCGGACTGATCGTATTCGTTTATGGCCTAGAATTGTGTTTATTAGATGTTTAGACAGTTTTTTTAATACGATGTTATTATGCGTGCGTTAGATGATTTTTTAGATTTAAATATTCACGCTTTATCGCTCATAACAAAATGCAGGTGCTGTTTAATAAAAATTTATAACCGACTGCCAATTATGTTTTGTAAATATAAAATATATATTAATTATTATTATTAACATGTATAAGTGAGCACATATATTGCCTACCGGCGCTGGGGCGCGCTCGACGTTTGTGTATATAAAGAACAATAATATATAATAATTAACTATAGATAGTATACTTTTGTAAGGTGCGAGTGTGGTTTGTGTACATTCGAAATGGGAAACAATGTGCTATTTTATTTGTTTATTAGAGGTCTAATACGTTGTATTTGTCACCTAAGCTTACCAGTCATGTGTATAGACGACTATACTATTTAATTTAGCGCCGATTTAGTCATAAATATCCAAATTTAGTTAATACTATCATTAATTGAAAAATAATTATTTTTTAATTTCTAATATCACATTGCTTGTAAGCATCACACGATGTGATCTTTTTGTATTATTTGAGTCTGTTAGTATTAAAAATTTTCAATATACAGAAAAACTGTAAAGAGATGAGTTGAAATTATATATATTATGTACATTACAATGTTGGAGTATTGTATTTAAACATATAAAGGAACATTTTGCGTAATGCCATTTAACAGCTACAAATTCGATTGATTTACGTATGTTGTTAATTGTCATTATGTATTCGAACCCTTCTCTCCTCCCCACTGACCAATTCAATGACAATAATCTATTGCAGCCTGTCTTGTCTGTACTGTGGAAGTCGAATAGAGTGCAGTGGTGGATCCTGATTGATTAAATCTTTCTATATATATGTAACTAGTATATTATACCCATTTTAAAGTATCAATTATTTAAAGGTGGTAAATTTAAGCGCTTTATAGTTACTCACAAATCCACCGTATTAACGATGTGTAAAAGAGATCTATGTAAATTTGCTATGCACTTTTTAAATGAGCGCATCAACAGAATAAAATCTATTTAGAACCTAAATTAATATATCGGTGATATCAATTAATATTAACTGTTTTAATTTATTTAAATATTCTTTAGGTTAAATTATTAACGTTTTATCTGAAGAGTGACCTTATCCAGTGAAAATTAATATTTTAACATTTTAACTAAATATAATATTAATAATGGCCACCGTTGTACTCTACGGGGTAAATAATATCAGGTTAGGAGCACCATGGAATTGATTTGTAAGCTGTTTTTTAAGCTTGCGTGCGACAGTTGGTCGGCATTACGATAAGGCTTCGCTATCGGCTTACCCCCTGTGCCGTTCGTACGTTCGGTTGTTGGTCACAATGAGGACAGCGAACGCGCACGCGGGGCGCGAGTGTAGTGCGTAGACGCGTCCGACGCCCGTTCCAATCTCCCACCACTGCTGTTTTTTTAGAGATAGATCCTCATCATCACGTTAAGTCAGAGCGACAAATTATTAAGTATAGAAGTACCAAACCCTTAGTTAGCGTTCACGTATTATGTACATTGTAACTATTATTTTTTATATTTTACCATTGTATAGACCTTCGTCGGCGACAGGTAGTTAGCAATATTAAGTGCGAGGTGCGACAAGGTGCGCGGCGCCGCGGACGGGGGGCGGCACCGACGCACCGTTGTTGATTTCTTTTTATTTTTTGTTATATATTTAAATAACACAATCGACTTGTAGGTTTAATAATTATTATTATCATTAATTACTATATTGTAATATAATCTTATTAATGAAAAAATCAAACTGAAAATAAATAAATAGAAATGAAATTTAAACTTGTTTTCTTTCCATTCCTCATCATACCATTGTAATTTGGCCATCATCGAAATATCTCGAAAAAACAATAAAAGAAAAAAAATGTCTACAAACAACAGGCAGTAAAAGGGCTGATAGACGTAAAACCGCGGTTTTAAAGTTCGCGTACTTACTCGGCTCGACGTCGGTGACACACGCAAGAGCTTGGTCAGTAGCTTCTCGCGCGTCACCGATATCGAATGTCTCTATGTCATCAACAGAGGGAATTTTATGTTGTTCAGGAATTAAATATAGACATTTTTAATTTAATAACCAGCACTTATTTTTAAGTAAATAGCATTCTAACAAAATAAATGTTCAAAAATTGAAGGATATATTTTCGTTTTTACTATTATATTTTGAGGGTCCTTTGCAAAAAAAGAGCGTGTGCGCCGAGCCTACGCGTCAGGAGTGAAACTTCCTTGGCGGGATTCAAAAATACCTTCGCCAATATTCAATTATATTATATTCATTCATATTAATTATATTAAATTATTTTCATAAAACTAAAAGAAAAAGACGAAATTAATTGAACTTTTGCACTTAGTAACACCTATTATAGCTAGACAGGCTAGGCTCGCGGCTCGCGGCTCGCGGCGGTGACAGACGTGCGAGCGAAGGCGGGCTACGAGTAAAATTTCAAACATGTTGGATCGTCAACGAACTTACTCGACGGTTTTTAAGTACGCGTACTTGGGGTGACACACGAGCGAAAAAGGTCGTCGAGCCACAAGTTCGCGTACTTACTCGTACGTCTGTCACCCCTATAACACTGCAATGATTATTGCAATGTGAGCAGTGAGCTGGACATACAAACTATCTTTATGTCTATTCAGATAAATAAAATAAGTGTGTCCATTTATCATATTTAAAGAACCGCTTGTCATACCAAAATAACATTTATAATCGTTGTCTGAGTTTCTGTTTATAGCGGCTGGAGCAATTTGAAATTTAAACAGGTTAAATAGATACCTACTGAATCCTTAACTGCACAAAAATTCATTTGCAATTATTCCAATATCTGAGCATTGCTTTTAACCAAATTTCAACATTTCGTGTACACGGGAAGTAGGTACCCTGTAGGTACATATTGATTCCCTTGCAAATGTTAAAATTTGCGTAAATTTGCAACAGTACCTATCTTTTGATTGCGTTTGCGAAGTATATAATATATTTCCATGGTTAGCTTATTAATTTGGCATTTTCACAGCTTCAAGGGACCGTAGACTTTACCTCCACACGTAACCACCACGTAACACTTTCCCGAGAAAAAGGGTGTTGTCATCTGTCAACACCCTTTTTCTCCGGAACTGTCCGGAACACAAGTCACACAAGTCTGTCTCTTTCACACAAGTCTGTCTATCTAGACAGACAGCTTTATTGGTTGTGACTTGTGACGCACAGGTTCTTAGCTACATATAAAAAAAAAGATATTTCTATACTTCCGTTCCTTAACCAAACAGACTTAGTTTGCTTATCCTTGTCCTCATTCAATTTCTATACAATATGTAGTTAAGTATCGCCAGACGCCAAGTATAAGATATTAGGAACACTCGTAAATCGTAGTGACGGATATAAATAAAACAACAATTGAAGCATTAAATTACATATTTAATGAATTTTCATAACTCAATGCAAAAGTTGTAAACTATATAAAAGTCTATGTAAATATAGAGACGGCTTATTGCTCCATTTATTGAAATAACAAACAAAATAAAAAATGTAAAATAAATCCTATATCTACTTTATCGATACATAATATACAATGATTTTATTTTTACTTAAATGCTAAAACATGACTTATAAGCCACATGGCGATTAAATGATGAAATCATTTCTTGAAACTTTTGTTATTAACTGACTGCCAGCAGTTTCCGCTCAATATTTACAATAATTGATTATTTTAGGTAATATTTTGTAACTTTACCGATTTCAGGCGCACATCCATTTTTTATCTCATTATAAATTACACAATGCATGCATAATAAAAAGTCTCTAATAATTATTAAAATTTGTGTAATTTGCAATAATTTTATAATAATATAATTGATGACGTAGATAAAACTTAGCAATTTAGTTTGACGTGCAAAATGAACTGTGTTCTGCATTTTATGTGATATTCTACAATCATTATAAATCGTAATTTATCAAAAACTAGACGATTAAAAGATCTACATATAATTACAAAATGTAGGTAGTGGATTGTAAACATTTTTGGCAGCATTATTAGTATTTTCATATTTATGGAGTTTATACTCCATAGTTTATCCGTAGGCACGCACTCATTTTAACGAAAAACCATTCGTTAAGGAAATAAAACATAAACTTAAAACTTAACTAGATTATAAAGTTGTATACAGTCGTTTATGAAAGCCAGTTATCATCGAAGCAATTTTCTTTACAAATTAATGAATACTTTCTCAAATATTCGTAAGTGCGCAGCAAAACATAAATAGGTGTGGCGTGTGCGTTTAAAATAAATTATATAAATGTAGTAGTACAGATGCAAAATATTATTCTTTCGTAACAAATGTAAGCAACACAGTATTGTTTTATTCTTATTATACAAAAATAGCTTGTTTATGATTTATATACCATTTATTAATCTCTCTAAACATTTTGTATAGGCCTCGCTTTTTCACGTAATGCATGATCGAAATTAAGTTTTTTAGAATTATAAATTTCAAAAGTTCTGGTTTATTCCTTTTGTTGAATAATTTAATATAATTATGAGAAGGTAAAAACTAAAAAGTATCCTACAAAAAATCACCAAATTAAGAGACAACGCATATTTTGTTGTACTATCGCCGTTATTATGGTATTAAAATGGTTTACGTATCATTATGCATTATGTATCATTCAATTAACTTCAATAGTGCGTGTCGGCGTAATGTTTCGGTTAATGGGGCAGCAGACCAAATAATGTCGGTGTAATGTGTCGCCAAGTTGGGCATCAGACCAGTTGTGTCGGTATAATGAGTCGATCAGTTGGGCAGTGGACCAGTCGCGTCGGTATAATATATCGGTCAGTTGGCAGCGGACCCGTCGCGTCGGTGTAATGTGTCGGTCAGAGGGGCAGCGGACCCGTCGCGTCGATGTAATGCGTCGGTCAGTTGGCAGCGGACCAGCCCCGTCGGTGTCACGTGTCGGTCAGCTGCGGCGAGTGGCGCGTGGTGTCGGTCTACTGTGTCGGCGAGAACTCCGTGGGCTCGAGGATGCGGCAATGCATCTCACGTATGAGCGGCACGGTGTACGCGACACACTCGTCCCATCCGGGGTTCCGCCATGTGCTCTCGCGCGTTTCCCGACGGGCTTGCAGGTCCTTGTAGCCTGGAAGATAATGCTTTTTATTATATATGTGAAAAATTAAATTATATGTTCATGTATGTTTGATTATATGACGATAATGATTATTAAGTGCGTTGTTTTTTTTTATTATTAACTTCCATATTGCATTAACTAGGGCTATTGTAATATGTTTAATGTATTAGGAACAAAATTGGAACAAATCATACAAAATTAAGATTATAAATAAGTAAGTATTCAAGGAAGGAACGAATATATAAATTCAAAAAATAAACTCGCTCTAGTTACTTCATATTTTCCCCTGACTATGTAGCATTAAATATTAGAGAATGACGTTTCAATGACACTAACTTGCAGTCTATATATTTTTTCACTTGTATTAAATATACTAAAAGAAAAAACACCAAAATATGCTATAAACTGTACTGCATACTCACACCAAATATGATGAACATTGTAAAGCCGTCCAATCTGCGAGAAGTACCCAGCGAAGGCCTCGTTCTTAGCGCGACGGTACGTGAGCCCGCGCGCCCAGTTGTTGCCCCACTCTATCATTGTGCCCGGCTTTAGACTGGAACACAATATTACGATATTCATTCTTGGTCATAACGATAAAACCTCGGGCAATATGTATTGCGTACCCAAGATTAAGATAAAGGAACAAGGGATAATAAATTGTAATATTGTACTACTAATACTGCATTGCTCTTTACTTATGACTTATCTTTAATTGAACAGATTTGAGAATGCCGCTGTGGAAAAAGCATTAGTTCATTAATTAATTCCTTCAGTATTCTTTTACAAGCAATGCTTACTAGACATGGTTGGCAAAATGTTTTTCGGCATCTATTAGAACAATACACAAAAATAAAGTAGTTTATAAAAGTATTAATGCGATAGAATAAATTAGTTTCACTGCTTAGTTAGCTGTCCGGAAATTATTTTTGTTATTGTTCAATTATTTTTACAACTCGTTTTATTGCTTACAAACAACGAAAGAATGTTCTACGCCTGTTTACACCAAAAAATTTAGACATAGTGGGGATAGAATGATATTATTATTATTTGTAAGTATATAATATTATTATTTGTGTATGTATATGATAATGTAAGATGCATATATGTAGGTATAGTATAGTATATATTATATAATAAAATATTATTCTGGCACTTTTATTTATTTATTTTGCACCACCATGTTATTGACTCATCTATTTTCCTCGTCTTTTCTGGGTTGCCTGGTAGAGATCGCTGCCAGCGATAAGGCCGCCTACTGTACATTGCTATATTATATTTTTAAGTTTGTAAAATGTATTCTATAAGGTGTACAATAAAGTATTTTTCATTCATTCATTCATTCAATGATCATATTCGCTCGTTTGATATAAATGCACCATAAGACATGTCGCTTTCATCAACGCAATATAATTTATTTTTGGTAAAGATGAGACTTTTCTAATTGAAAGTATGTACTCAAGATTTTCGAATTTAAAAAACGATGTTTTGCGTTATACTATTCTATTATACCGTTGCGTTGTCATCCAGCTACAAATATTTTCCTCCAAAAATCCTATCATGTCCTATCTATATTATAGAGTGTAGATCTATAATTGGTACTTAATCAAAATCGGTTGTTGAATTTTATACCTATATAGTTATCAACATAGATAACAATAAATAATGTTTAAGATCATGATTATTATTTATTGAACATATAGTAATAACAATACATATAAAACTTCGTGTGAATCTTACTATTTATCGAATATTGTACATCTGTATTGCAAGTCATCGGAGTTTTTGATCTTAAAATAGACTTGTATATTTAGCCGCGCCGCGTTGCGATGCAGCTCGTATTATTTATTTTTTGTGAACTTCGAAGCGTGTTTTGCGCAGATGTTTTAAAAACAAAAATATGTTTGCGTCCATAAGACACTTTTATTGCTTATATAAATTATGCGATTATACTACTGGTGGCTATCATTCGCCTCTATAAATATCATACAGATAGTGAATGTTTTTTGATATTTTTAAATACACAATACAAAACAAATAATACAAACAGTTAGTTTGTATAAATAAAAATTAAATGACCTGCCTCAACACAACAAAGCAGCAACACATAGATCTTGTAACAGCTGCCAGTAGATTCATTTCTATTGTATAAGTTAATATAATCATTTCAAGCCATAATCCTTTAAGGGTTTACTCAACAGTTTGCCAAAGCATAATTCTACTCTAAGATCTTAAACAACACATGTTTATGTTATCACATTTTAACACATTTAAGCGAGAAATAGTGAAAGCGGATTTATTTTACATGACATAATAATGTTAAGTTTATACTCTATTTATAGAGAAATATATTTTAATATAAAGTATGTTTCTGTATTGATACAATCATGAAAATTCTTTAATCCGTCAGTCCTCGGATCACAGACACAATAGAAAATCTATTGTGTCTCGGCCCGATCGGGCCGCTCGGTGGTCAATGGGTTAATTAACACAAGTTTATCTTTTTCTTTTTCTTACTTTAATCATCTTAAACTAATAAGCTCTTCTTGGGTTACCATGATGTTTTAAAGTAAGTATGTAGTATTATATCCAATATGGGAAAGTGATGGTACTACATGACCTACATAGTTTAGTCATTTTTCCATACTGGAAATAATACTGCTTTAAGACATCATGGTAATCCACCAAGAGTGACATAGGCATATATACCCCTATGTCACAAATAAAAAAAATTACCTGTAAGATCTAATTTCATAGATGTTGCTGGGATCTCGTTTTTCTCCAGACGGCCAGAAGCTGAAGGCAAGAAGGTATTGGAGATGACGAGACCTCACGAAATTGCCTCTCTCTTTTTCTAATGCTCTGTATTCCTGTTCAAAAGATTTGATTTATTTAATGTTTTATGTTTGTATCTACAATATAGAATCTAAAATTATATCCATAGAGATAGATAGTAAAACAAGCTAGTTAGGAGGATCAGTATCCTCTCTAAAATAACATATGGCATATTCTACTAATATTATAAATGTGAAAGTTTGTTATTCATATGTATAAAAGATAATATAGAGATATTATCGATAAAATTTCATAATTATAAATTATTTTCACTGTGCAGTGTTTATTTTCCTTGTGATAACTAA
>CAJQZN010037718.1:0-13778 GCA_907164685.1 Colias eurytheme | reverse complement strand
AAATTCTAAAATTTTTGTGTTACAAATCGTTTGACTTTCGCTATTTTACCGACGAGTTCGACAAACGCCCACGCGACTAAGACACCGGTACCAGCGTTCACACCATCATTTTTCTTTTTGTCATTGCGTACTAAGACCCCTGTAGAACCGCCATCCTTGTTACAAATGACTCGAAATTTTGTGTCAGTATCTCCCGGTCTACTAGGTTTAACCTGTGTCATAGAGAATTTAATTAATTTAATTGCAAGAATACTTTGTTTGAATCCATTAAATACATATAGGTCGACCAATGAAATATTATACGCAATTCAACTTCAGTAAACATTTTCAAAAAATCTTTGAGAAAAACAAAAAATTCTTCTATGAGGTATCAATATAAATAGATACCTCATAGAAGAATAAATAGCTCTAGATTTTAAAATAAATCTCTACGAATTGAAAATACCTCCATTAGTTTATCAAATGGCATGGCAAATATTTAATTAAGGCTATGTACAAAATAGAAACACAGTCGTGTTTTGCCACAGTATATCGACTCATGGGGTTTTTTGGCAATTAGGATTTTTATGAATATACTTAATACTAATACTAACAAGTAAGTTGTTGGTGTGATATTCAGCTGAAGAATATTTGGCTAGCGGCGAGTCCCATTTGTCCTGTGGTATAGATGTGGAAACCCAGCGGTCAGAGCGAGCCACAGGTGTCTTAATAACTTCCTTTAGGTATTTCAATAGACCAGGACCTATAAACACACGAATTATATTAATGCAATAGAAGTAGAGCACATTGTATTTAATTTACACATGTAAAAAAAATTGGTTGTCTGTAAAGTTGGTTTACTGACGATAGTTGAACGTGACAACGTCTTAAGGCCGATTGTGCTTCTTTGTCGCTCGTTCCGCGCTCTCGCATGCACTTAAAGCCTTACATGGAACGCCTCAGAGCGAGGTAACGCCGCATGAGTCATGTTTTTTCGAGCGTGCAGCCGGCTTAATCGAATTATAAGACGTTGTCACGACAAAAGCATATTACTACTACATAATTAAACCGCAGTTATCGATTTTTCTCTACTGCTTTTAAGTGTCTATAGCAACTCTCCATTTCACTCTACACAGCTATTTCTTAATAGTTTCTAATAACATTGATATGATCAATTGATCAAAATGATCGACTATGTTTTAAAATGAGAAAAAAACAGTCAATATTCTTATTCACAAATTAAAATGAAACGTCAAAGTATTTCGTGATCAGTTTATTAATTTCCGTTTAATTAGAATATTACCTGCTTCTGCAATGTATCTTGAGTGGTAAGCTATGTTGGAACATGGCACTTCTTTAGCGAATATACCCTTTGCAGTGAGAGATTGAACAAACTCCTGCATAATTTCAGCTGGTCCAGATATTGTAGCGGACTCAGAACTATTGTGGCACGCGATTTCGATTTCTGGAGGGCACATCTTGGCAACCTGGACCATAAAACGCAATTTATTAAAATATTAAGAATCAAATTGAAACAGCAAGTTGAAATATGCCCAAATACCATACAAATTTAACCATCGACGCAGTATGTCATAATCTATATTTTCTTGTTGGTAGTCTAAGAGCACAATTTTTTTAGAGATGTTTTATTGTTTCTGATTATTTTCGAGTTACAGAAACGGATTTTTTAATAAACCCATGTACGTAGCTAAATATTAGCACGTAAAATGTATACCTTTGAATAACCTAAACCAACAGCTGCCATAGATCCCTTAATAAACGGTGTCTGTACAGACACGAGCCCGCGGCTGTACGCGGAGAGGATCGTCTCTTCTGCTGTGAGGCAACCGTCTGCGTACGCGCAACCCAGCTCGCCTACACTATGACCTAGAAAATTAAATTGTCTCCATTTAATAATCTACTAGTCCAGAATGAAAATAAAAAAATAAAGAAAATACTTAAAATGGATAAAATACATTCATGTTCTAAAAAAATGTTGTAATTCAGTAAAGTTCGTTTGAAGTAGTTATCAATAATTTGGAAAATCCAAAAGTGCACGCCTCATAATTTTTTTTTAATAAATATTTATTAATTATTATTTTTGTTTATTTAATAACAATTAAACCACATCGAATCAGACCCTGAAAAATGAAAGGGTTCTATTCCTGAGCATACTCAAGCGTAAGAGAAAAAAAAAGACTCGATTAGTAAAGTATTTCGGTCGCTATCGTGTTAACAAGAAAAAGGATCCGCACATACAGACACACGGACGTCCAAGACAGAACTTTTTTAAACTGTTTTTTAACTAGTTTAAATAACAAAAATGACATCAAAAATATCATGAACGTTAAAAATAGTGTTTTTTCTTAATATGTGTGTGTATGTATTATCTTACAAGTGCAATGACATTTTAAGTTTGAAAAATCAGATGTTTTGCGCGAAGTGACAGTAGTACCCACCTCAACGCTTCGCTTATGAGGCGTGCAATAAGAAGGTTAAATTAATCAACATACAAGATGGCAAAAATATAATGAAATATCAAAAGAAAAGAATAACGACGAATGCGAAAAAAATGAAGTTCTCAGAATTTAATTAATGGTTATTTGATTGATACAATTTTGAAGAACTACTTCTTAACACAAAAAAAAATTAAAATACCTATAATTTTGTCAGGAACAATTCCTAACGCCGTGAGTACATCTGTGAGACCGATTTGAACGGCGGCAATTCCAACGAAGGAATGCAGAATGTTCTGAAAGATTGTCTTGTCTGATGAAGTTATTATATTGATAAGGTCAACTCCTTTGGGCTTCAACACTTCGTGACAACTAAAAGCAAAAAAAAGGTTTGGTATATCGTAAAAATAATCTCAGAGTAGGGAAAATATAAAGACCTTGTAAAGACGTTCATCAATATTTTATCGATCTGTCTATTACCAGTAGAAACTCTTTTGTACCAGAAACTTACAATTTGATAGGAATACGGAAGCTTAAAGTAAAAGACAACATCCAACACTGATCAGTGACCATGTTTACAATACTGTAAATGCTCTTGAAAAAAAAAACAAGACAAATATGTGTATTTTTTACCGTTGTATAGCCTTAGCAAAGACAGATATGCGCATGAGTTCGGCTCCCATCCCGGTCCACTGCGAGCCCATCCCGCTGTACACAAACCACAACGGGTTCGTAACATCGTCGAAATAGTCTGCCTTTTCAGTCATAGTGATAGTTTCATTGTTTTCATTGGTATCTAGGAAACAAGAAGAAGTTGTTTAAAATTACGGTTGAAGATACCATCTTCAACTATCGTAAAGCGCGTCACACACGGTGAAGATACTATAATATTTTATCTTAAGATACTGTTATATTTTATATTACAGTATCTTAACGCATCCGGTATTAGCGTTCGGACCATCATTTATCTTTTTGTCATTGCGTACTAAGACTCCTGTAGAACCGCCATCCTGTTACAAATGACCCACAAAATTTCGCGTCACTTGTAACAGGATGGCGGTTCTACAAGGGTCTTAGTACGTAATGACAAAAAGAAAAATGATGGTCCGAACGCTGATACCGGATGCGTAAAGATACTGTAATATAAAATATAACAGTATCTTAAGATAAAATATTATAGTATCTTCACCGTATGTGACGCGCTTAATTCGTAAGCGCAAAAGGTTCAATCATTTTCGCTTTATTTGATATGAACTTAATAAATGATTTCCTTGTGAATACTTGAGATTTCGTCTTCTACCACAATATATAATATATTTCTTAAAAAAATTCCATACGTACCGAGAATAACATATCCTCTTCCCATATGTCCAGAAATTTTATCCTGGTGTATGCTATGAAGAAGAGTTATTTCTTCAGGGTCAACGGGACGGGACTTTAAATCATTTAATATCTTTTCCACTGAAGATTGTTGCCTTCCAGATATCGTGACTAAATGAGGTATGTTAGATTTGTATCTGTTCAGGTCCTAGAAATTATATTAAATGTTATAGGTACATCACACTTTTTCATCAATCCTACATTGTAGTGTCAATATGTTTTGCATGGTTGATTTAGTTTTATTCAGTGAGTTATTAATGAATAAATGAGTCACTATTAATTTATGGGGAGGTAAAAAAACGTGAAAGAAAAGTTTAGCTAGTAAATATACCTTTGGTTTGTAATGGCCCTTAAGAAGAACATGTGCGTTAACACCAGTGACGGAGAAGTTGTTGATAGCAGTATATCCACGACCGAAAGGCTGGTGGTCGGTCACAAAGCGCATAACTCCCTTCTGTATTCCTTCTACGTCGTCTCTCAGATTGTCACAGTGGAGGTTTGATGCTAGTAGTCCTTTCTCGTAACCAAGGAGCACCTAAAACATTATTCTACATTATAAAATAAAATAAAATAGCCTTTATTGCTGTTACTTTTCTTAAGTATTACATGCCAATTTCTTAAAAACGAAGTTAATTCTACTTATTCTAATTTTTATTTACACTATCGGCAACAGAATGTTTATAAGGAACAGCTTGTCTTTCGACAAAGGCTTCATCTAAAGAACTCGCATGTATTTCTGTTTTTTGCTAAGCGGGTCCTATTCGGGTTAAAAACACCGCGACTCTCTATTCTACCTTACTAACATAATATTATTTATGACCACATTGTGGATAGTAAATAAATATTCCTGAAATTCTTGAAATTTCATAAGCAATAGTCCATAAAATAATATAACCTTAGTAATAGCAGATACACCAGATGCTGCTTCACCGTATCCGATGTTAGACATCACGCTTCCAACATAAAGAGGATTAGTTCTGTTCTTGCAGAATACTCTATCGATTGCTTCTAATTCAGTTTTATCTGCTTCCGGTGTCGCTGTTTAGGAAAGTATATCAAATAAATATTTAATACTAGATTTCCGCCCGCGGCTTCGCCCGCATTTTCAAAGGAAACCCGCATAGTTCCCGTTCCCGTGGGATTTCCGGGATAAAACCTATCCTATGTGTGCTAAATTTCATTGTAATCGGTTCAGTAGTTTTTACGTGAAAGAGTAACAAACATCCATACATCCATACATCCATACATCCATACATCCATACATCCATACAAACTTTCGCCTTTAAAATAGTATTAAGATTAATATTATAAACAGGATAATATTTGCCAAAGTTGACTTATTTTTTATTGTCACGATATTAATTTATTTGTAAATTTATAACATAATTATCATAGACTACAAGCCCGCATAGGAAAAAAATATGGGTCAAATGAACCACCAGGGGCCATATCTAGAACGATAGAAGAGCAAAAAATAATAAGATTCATCACTATGCCGTCACTTGTAAGCTGTCGTATTTTTGTACGGCATTCTTAACCATCGATAGATCCATTAAAAATAATAAGAAACCGCTCAGTGCCGTACAAAAATGGTGGTCCACCAAGTCGGAATTTTTATTTAATTTCCGAGAGTTACCGGGGGTAAATTTGGTCATTTGACCATGTACGGCATCTGTGTCATACTATTGCTATACCGCTTTTAATCCATTATTCCGCAACGCCGTACAAAAATCATGGGGACAAGTGGAAAAAATCGAGAGTTGTAATCCCCTCTCTTTCCCCACTCCAGGGGGTCATTTGACTAAGTACGGCTTCGGTTCCATAACATTATCTAGCACTCAAAAGTACTATTAAAAGCAATGCCGTCAAAAAATAATTGTTCTTTTAAATGTATACCAACTACAACAACGTATTACTAGCGGTCCGCCCCGGCTTCGCCCGTGGTACCTACATGTTTAAACTATCCTATCTCTCAAGTTGGATCGAACTGCACATGGTGTGCGAATTTTATTATAATCGGTTAAGTGGTTTAGGAGTCCATTGAGGACAAACATTGTGACACGAGATTTATATATTATAAGATAAGAAGATATTAGATAAAATAAAAATGTTCCATCGTACCAGAACCAACAGCTTCCACATATTGAACTTCTTTCGGATCAACCTGGGCTTCTTTATAGAACTGTTTCAAGAAACCCTCTAACTTTTCTGGCTCCCGGTAGAAACCGTACCTGGGGCCGTTCTGTCCGATCACAAATCCAGAGAACTCAGATTTCACGTAGACTACTTCGGCGTAGATTCTGCAGAAGAATAATTTTTGAATCAATAATATAGTCTCAGTAGAATAATAATATTTGATATGGTTTCGATAAAAATAGTCTTGTATAGTAATTGACTGTTTTACTTATAATAATGTAACACTAGATGACAATCTTAAATATAGTAGGATAATATCCTAGACCTTTAAGATTGTTACACTAATATTACATTAAACGAAGTAAGTTGGAGATGAAAACGATGTGTGTACTATTTGTTTTTTAATTTACCTACGAGCCTCCTTCGCTTTCTGTAAGAACAACACATTGATAGCTTCAGATTTGGCGCATCCACATGCGTTCTTATCAAAAGATCGTGTCTTTCCGTCTCTATTCAGCAGCATCACTCTAGATAAAAAAAATAGAGTTTATGAATTTATTCTTATTTTTCTATTAACTATAAACTTAATCAGTTTGTTTGTTTGAAGGTGCTGCAGGATCTTAACATTCGAAAATTATTTTTGTGTTAGATTTTATCGAGCAAGGTAGGAAATAACATCATGCCATAGAATACTTAACTGCAGTATTCCATCATAACAGCTACTTCAAACAAAGCAGATAATAAATAAATAATAAATATTTTCAGGACAACTTTCACACAGGGCACGATCTGGTCCTATACTAAGCCTCCGCTTGTGTTATGGAAACTAGATGGCTGATAAACATACATATAATTTTAAATTAATACTACATACAATACAACAATAATAATATAGATAATTATTAACACCCAGACACATAGCAAACATCTACGATCATCACACGAAAATTTGCCCTGGGTGGGAATCGAACCTACAACCTCTGACTTGGAAGGTAAGGTCACTACCAAACAAGCCAACCGGTCAGTCAGATGATATCTTATACCTTCTCAAATGCACAGCAGACTGTGGGAGCAAGCACAAACTAGCGCCTCCAACTAAAGCTGCATCCACATCTCCACGGTTCATGGCTTGATACGCCAGCTCCATAGCAAGTACAGAGCTGCAGCAGGACTGGTCTATGGACATCGACGGGCCCTTCGCATTCAGCCAGTAGGAGACCCGATTGGCAAACATACTTTTGCTGGATCTATAAATAATTGTTTAATTTATGGATGATTTACTTGATGGAGTAGTTCGTGCCAATAAAATTGGATTCCGTCGCAGGGTCAGTAAAATATCAATGAAAACATACTTCAATTCTGGATACTGGACGAGAATGAATCAGCCTTAATGACAGTAAAAATTAATTATGTTTGATTAAATAAGCATTATTAAAGTAAAATGCAGTGTGTGATAAAAAATTTAGATAGATCAATGAAGAAGATTAACAAAATATAAAATTTTAAATATTTTCTAGTGAGAAAATATAATGTTCTAAGGTTCTAATTAAAATTTGTTTTATTTTGTAATTCTCCAATATAAAATGTTTAACGTACCCCATAATACCAAAGCCAGTTTTCGTATTGGCAATGTAGAAGACATATTTTTCCGTCTCTGAGAAACACGATCCAACATATACGCCAACTTTTTTGCCGCTTAGCTGATCCGAGTTCACTCCTAGAAATTTATATGCAATAAATAAATATTAATAATAATTAAGAAAAATAAAATAAATAAGAATTTGGGGATTCGACAACTCGTCTTTCTGCCACGCGTCGTGATAGAATAATTTCTATTTTTAAAAAAATTCTCATTTCCTGATCAAATAAGTTAAAGCACAAATTAAACATTTGATTTTATCGATTGAAGTTTTAAATTAAGCAAGTTATCTAACAATATGTAATTGTTTGAACTGATTGCATTACGTATTGACTGACAGTATTGTTAGTCATACTTAATTTTTTCCATTTACATTGGTTCTTTTCAACCTTTGAATAATATTAAAACAATGACCCTGACTGATCTTTATTACAACGCTATTATCTATTCTGAATAAAATATGTTACAAAGTATAACAATGTTGAGAATTATAATTTACTAAATACGCCCCGCGGTTTAACCCGCATTGCTTGATTTGCATTGATCTTAGCGTGATGATATATAGCCTATATATAGCCTTCCTCGATAAATGGGCTACACCGAACCATTCAACACCGAAATGGTTTTTTTAAATCGGACTCGTTCCTGAGATTAGCGCGTTAAAACAAACAAACTCTTCAGCTTTATAATATTAGTATAGTATAGATTCGTGGCATTCGTTATAGTTCTCGTGAATCTAAACAAAGGAAGAACATACTAACCAGCATCATAAATAGCTTGAAATGCCTGTTCAAGCATTTTTCTAGACATGGAATCCATGGTATTGCCCAAACGGTAGTGGACCTTGAAGAACTGGGCATCGAATAAGGCCAATCCGGGCACTTTTCCAGTAAATTGCGCAACTTCAGGGTGATCATACTTCCAGCGACAATCCTCAGATGTTACTGGATTTACCTTTAGAATTGATATTTGTAATTTGAAATTATTAAGCTCGTAGTAACTGAGAACTTATTGATTCTATGAACCATCGCTAAAAGATTAATTGTATCTCTATATGTAAAGATTAGTTAGAGCTGTTCTTTTTTATTATAATTTTAGATCATTTAGAATATCTTTAAAAAATTGACAATTCCAGATAAAACACTGTTGTTTGTAGGTAAAACTTGCTAGCATTAATGTTCATCAGATATGTAGGTATTTTGCTAAGGTATTTTGTATGAATTTTCTAATATAGAGTCCATTATAATATTATAATGTTTCCATAACAACCTAAAAACTTAATTCACAGATTTTAGTTTTAAGATATTATAATTCAAAAGGAAAATATGTACGCTTATGTTGTACGTTAAAAACATAGGTAGGTACATCACATTATTTTATTAGAAAAAAAAAATTGGATGTCTGTAAAGTCGGTTTACTGACGAAAGTTGAACGTGGCAACTTGCACTTCAAGCCTTACATGGAACGCCTCAGAGCGAGGTAACGCCGCATGAGTCATGTTTTTTCATGCGTGCAGCCGGCTCTATCGAATTATAGGACGTCACGTCAAAAGCTACGAACCTTATTATAGAGTATGTCACGGAAATCCTTCACATTTTGCGACTGCGGATAGAGTCCAGCCATCCCGCTGATAACGATGGCATTAGCCGATATTTCATCCGGAGAACCATGCTGAGGTTTGGGCAACATGTTTCTAGACATAAAAGTTATAAATCGTATATATATTTAAACAGTTTAAGAAGGTATTAAAAAGGTCTAAATGTGGATGGACGTAGAAAAAATGAAATTGTATTAAAATCCATTTGACCACTGTTCGTATCGTTAAAGGAAAATATCGTGGGGAAAGAGCATGCCCAAAAAACATTTTCGATGACCTGATGGCCCATACTGGGCCAGCATGGTGAATGATGGCACAAGCAGTAATTACTTTCTCAGAAGTATGAACAAATATTAGATGATGATTCAAAGGAACTAGTATAAAATAAGCTTGTTGAATAGGACTGAAATGATTTCACTGAAAAGTCACTGAAAGTAAAAAGAAAAGAAAATAATGTTTTCTTTATCCTACTGCAGGAACTAGGTAACCCTTGGTAATTATATTATTATCGGTCTCAAACTGAACATGTATTGTTATAATATAATCCTTTTCCTTTATATAGACGATGTATTTTAAAACTTAGAAGCTCATCAAGCAAAAATTATTGAGATCGAGAAAGTAATGAAAGTATGATAACAGCAAAAATACCTTATCAAAATTATTTCACCCCGTAACTCAAAGAAGTATGGCAGTGTATCCTACTGGGAACTTTATTTTTATAGCCAATCCATTAAATTACAAATAAATTGAATTGATTAAGCATACATAAATATGCAAAATAAAAATAAAATCCAAGTACAACGATTAAAAAAAATGGCGAGTTCCGTACATATCATTATGTGGGGTTTTACACGGGTGACTGAAGCCGCACGATTTCTGCGTTGTCTTAGTGGCAATTCGACTAGGTCGCAAGTGACTAAATCTGCAAGCCCCAAAGTTGGATAGCATCCGACTTTGGCCGCACGGCGAAAATCGACCCACGTATTCCCCGCTTTACTATCAATCATTGATAATTAATAGTGATTCTAGAAGCTTGTTTGAAAAAAAAATTTTTTTTTTCAAAAATTTTTGTTCGTTTAAATTGTTTAATTCTCATCACCAGTGCTCATGTAAAATAATAAGGAAAGTATATTATGTTGGTAAATGAGTTTAAAATATATTATTTTTATTGAATTCTAGACAGGTAGTATTCTAGTCACAAATGTGCCAACCATAAAGCGTTAACACACACATTTGCAGTCTCTACAGTGTGACTGTCAAAACGAAAACTTTGTATGGAATGTCCGGGGTGTGCTAGCGTAAAAAAAATTCGCGTTTTTATGATGAAATACATCCGTAAACAGCACAATATCTAACCATTTTCTACGAAAAACGATAATCACAAATCCAAAATAATAAAATTACTTTATGTCAATTTGATTAATGTTGTCAATCTTCGTTGCGTATCGTCCCTGTAGAAAAAATATGGACCATTTTTAGACTGATCGTGCGGGGTGAGGTAAGTGTTTAATTTTGGCGGGAGGCGGAGAGTGTCCGTTCTGTAGCGTTTAGCTACTATTATATTGTATTCTGTGCAGGTAGTATAACATATTTTAGAATCTTTGCAAATATGTCAAGAATAGGAAACAAGAATAAAAAAAAATCGCTTAAGTTCGAGTCGGGCATGCGACAAGTTCCATAAAAATAACCTATTTTTTTAAAATGACTAGCATTAATCGCAATATAATGGTATTAATAATATTTTAAAATACATCTTGTCTTATTAGGGCGATAGCTACCTTCTATTTAACTTAACATGAAAATAAATTTATGTACAGTACTCCAAAATTAATAATGCGCATGCAGATCTTCGCTAATTATCGTATTTCAAGAAATACTCGAATCACCCCGAATCATTGAATCGTAAGTGCACTAAACAATGCACTTGCATCTTGAACCTTGTTCGAAAGAAAGAGGAGTCAATTCAGAGTCATACACAATCGAAAACAATTCGGGCGGTAGATGACGGTAGCCTGTCAGTCGAAAAATTCAAAAACCCGTTTGTCGTCTTTATATATTGGTGGTGACCGCTCGTGTTATCTTATAGAGCTGCTGTTACATACCGTTCTTAGTTCTGTTTCAAAGTTGAATTTTCCGATAAAATGATTATTTACACGGGTAGCAGATAGCAGTGCGGAAAGTGAAAATTAATAAGAGCATAATGACTGTTCTGATCATTCTTCGATATCAGAAATAGAGATAATCCCTAATTCTGTAAATCCTTTGGACTAAGATTTTAATGATTAGATTTCTACAATTTAAATGTAAACCCACAAAATTTCGCGTCATTTGTAACAGGATGGCGGTTCTACAGGGGTCTTAGTACGCAATGACAAAAAGAAAAATGATGGTCCGAACGCTGATACTGGATGCGTTAAGATACTGTGATATAAAATATAACAGTATCTTAAGATAAAATATTATAGTATCTTCACCGTGTGTGACGCGCTTTATCAGTTTTTGGGAGTACTGTACCAACATTGGAAAATAGATGTTGCATTTATCAATAATGAGCACAAAATAGCATTTAATCATCTATGTCTTTAATAGTTGTGTAACCAAATTATGACCGTGCCAACCATTTCTAAAAATGTATTTTTTCTTATAAAAAATATTATGTATCAACTGAAGTGAACGAGATACAAAAAAATTAAAATATTTAAATGCCCAATGCAAATTAAACATACAATGTTAGTAAGGATAAAACACCTTTACATGACCTTATGAGACAAAAAAATATTATTTAACACGTGAATCAAACCAAAAAAGAATATGTTTTGTTGAGGTGTGCATTATTTTGCATCTTATTAGACTCCCCACAAATATTATTGGAACGAAGTTCCTTATCGCGCGTTGCGAAAGGGAGCTAGTCGGAAAAAAATAAGACTATAGCAGCTGTTGTAATAATATGGTTGTAAGCCATGAGGCGTGCGTGTTTCTCTGTCTGTCTGTCTCTCTCTCTCTCTCTCTCTCTCTCATAGAACTTCGTTTCATTTGGGTGTCCTTTGATACCTCTCAAGTTTTTTTTTTTGTAAATATGTACCATGTACACATTTTTTACTGACTTACATTGACTGCATGTTTAAATTACTTTCTTATATCGTAACTATTTTGTAAAGAAATCGTACACAAAAAATTAAAATTTATCTTATTATAAAAAGGTAATCTAAAGTTGGGATTAACTTGCGATTAGCAAGCGCGTGTGACGTTAGCATGTTATAGTTTCTAGTTATCGTGACCTACACCAAAAGTAATCCACAAAAATAGATTAATTAATTATTTTTAAGCAATTATATTTTAATTGAATCGGTTGAGTTCGGTACCAATAATTTTATTCTTAAATATTATAATTTGTAGTGATCTTTAAAATGATAGCAAAAAATACAATCAGAGCGTGCACTTAATTGCTTTTGGTCCTTAATTTATTTTCATAAAAATTTTCATTGCTCAATCAGCGCAGAATAATTTCTGTAGAAAAGAAATTCATACATACATGCGCTATACTATATTACATATATTTTACTCTTATTTTCCTTATTATTATTAATAACCGAATGGTGGCTGCAGTGTACAACCACCACCCCGAAAGAATTTTAATTTCACGGTGACATGTTTTATTGTGTTTTTTCTTTTCCCAGGATTTATATATTATCTAGACATTAATATTAGATATATATTGTTTATTCTTTTTTAGTGTCAGTGATGTTTAATGTGATTTTTTTACTTTTGAGTGTAATTATAGTTGCAATTATAACAATGTAACACAACGTATGAGTGTGTCCATTAAAGTTCGGATATTCAAATAAATTGACGTGATGATGCAATTATTGACGTTTCCTACAGTTCCCTGCATTTACATACTAACATAATTAATTGACTTCTACGTATTGGATGCATATTGCGAATTTGCGACTTCTAAGTTAGAGGAGAGCCATATAAAGATTTTTTTTGTATAAACGTTTCCGTGAATCTGGGAAAGACCTGTAGGGAACTAATTAATGTTTAAAAAAAATAGAGACTTATTCCATCGACTTATTCAGATATATTTTTAAAGTTTATAAGATATTGCACACTGCTGTTAAATAAAGATAAATTCAGTATAATTTATTATGTGCATAAGTTTTATATAGTAAGTACGTAAGCAAACAAAGAATATTAAAAACTGGGCTGTATAAAATGATGTTCTGAGGGATCGATCACAGGGTTTTATAAATTATAGATACATATTACGTTACAATTACGTAATTAATTATCTATTTTTTGACACTATGACATTCGTTAATTTATTTAGAATAATTAAAATTTTTGTGACGATAAATTTAAATAGTTTGAAAAAGATAGTGTGGTCGTCATTCATACATATTCACATTGTTCGTTATAATTATATCACTCGATGTTTTACGGGTTAGTTTCCATAACAATTAACGTATGGTGTTGACTTACATTAACCTTTTTAAACTTTTCCATAAAGATTTTTTTTCATATTTCATTAAACTTACAATATATTAGTCCGGGATACATCGCCCATTTTTGCAAGTGATTACTATCAAGC
>CAJQZN010037717.1:0-15253 GCA_907164685.1 Colias eurytheme | reverse complement strand
GAGAATATGGAGTGCTAATAATCAAAATTAGTGAACATTCTCCATTATGTGCACATGTTTTGATAACCAATTGAAATTTTACTTACTTCGTAATATGTCTGATTATTCAGCTTGAAAGATAAATAATTATTCATGTTTTCATATTATTCCAATGGTTGCTTTTTTTCACACTTTTTTTCTTTTCAGATTCTCATATTTTGGGTAACAGATAACTTCCTTATGTATCATCCGCGAGGTGTCAGCACTAAATTAAAGACTAAGGTAAATAATAAATATTAAATATGTAGCTATGTATTTTACTTATGTAAAATAACAGGATTATAATAAAGATACATTATGAAAACTGAATGTAAGTACCTAATATTATAAATATTAAAAGTAAAATTAATTATTTTTCAAATCAGTTAACAATTTCATTTTTTACATTAATTACAATTTAATCATGGACTTACTTCTATATACTACTAGCGGTCCGCCCCGGCTTCGCTCGTGGTACATATTAACGTTTTCTCTACATAAGGACCATCCTCGTACTTCAAGGAGTATAATAAAAAAAGAATTATCGATATCGACCCGTTCAAACGTGATGCCGTGACCAAGGAAAACGGGTTTCATTTTTATATATACAGAATACAGATGCAATAATGTACTTATAATATTAAATGCGGAGCTGATGTAATTTGCACGCCATTTATGGCTAATGTGTTGATTCGAATTGTAATGTAATTTTGTTATCTTTGTACCAACATACATGCAAATAAAGACATTTATTTATTCATTCTTAAATGAGGTCTGACCGAGAGACAAACAATATTGAGATAATAACAATTATTAAAACCGACCATTTATTTTCCTTTAATTATATTATTCATACAGTTTACGTTTTTATTTTGCAAATATGTTTTAACATCACAAAAATATGTTATGCTTTATAAAATGTTCAAAATATTTTCCTACGTTATGCAAATCTAAATTAAACATTTTAAGAATTACAAGAGAAATCTTAACAATTATATGTAGAATAATAAAACATGGGAAAAAGAACAGTTGATAAATTAAGTACTTTAAATAAACGAATCGATCGGCTGCATACAAATTAATTATTTACTACCGATTGGCGACTGAATGTCGCAGTTATGTTTTATATGACATTGTTTATCTATTGGATAGTGACATATTACGCACTGTCGAATTGTATGGATTATTTAAACTAATATATAATATATATTAATATATAATATATATTAAGAAAATGTACACGTTTTCGTTTCTTGATAACTATCGAAAAAGTAATCCTACTAATATTATAAATGCGAAAGTTTGTGAGGATGTGGTATTTGTTACTCTTTCACGCAAATACTACTGAACAGATTGCAATGAAATTTAGCACACATATAGAGGGTAACTTGGATTAACACATAGGATAGGTTTTATCCCGGAAATTCCACGGGAACGGAAACCATGCGGGTTTTTTTTTGAAAACGCGGGCGAAGCCGAGGGCGGAAAGCTAGTACCAACATAATTTTAAAGTGATACACAAAATGCCTTTCTTAAAGAGATTATCTAAATGTATTATGTATAAGTAGTTTACCAGTGTATTTTGGGTAGCTCATATTTATTTATCCCAAGTTCATAGCACCGTGATATAAAATAATAGATACCACAAACGAATAGTATTGTTTCCGCCCTCGGCTTCGCCCGCGCAGTCAAAGAAAAACCCGAATAGTTCCCGTTCCCGTGGGATTTCCGGGATTGCGTCATTTTCCCGGGATAAAAAGTAGCCTATGTCCTTTTTCGAGATCAAAATATCTCCATACCAAATTTCATGAAAATTGGTTCAATAGTTTAGGCGTGATTGAGTAACAGACAGACAGAGTTACTTTCGAATTTATAATATTAGTTTGGATTATAATACAAAAATTTGCAAAAATTGGTTAATGTAAAAAAATGTTTCTTCTTTTCATATTACAGACAGCGCCTCAATAAATACTTCTTCAATAGCTAAATAATGACGCAAGGAACATTAAAAATCTTACGTGTCAATGTTGTATTAAATTTGGTGGTATAGTGCGTTTCACGAGAGAGTTCCCCTGCCGTTATGTTGGCGTTATGTTGGTTGACTGTCAAAAACGTCAAAGAGCTAAGAAGTGTTACAGAGTTGTCGAAGTTTTCCGAAATTTATAAATGTTTTAGAGATTGGCATCATGCCGCATACGCTTAGAAGTGGTGAAAGAGAAATGGCTCTGTAAGGGAGTATTCAGAGAGAAAGCTTGAAACTTATAAGCGCCTATCGGCGCCTGTCATGTTCATATATTTTCCTGCGCGGGTTGACAGCACTGACAGGAAAATATATGAACATGACAAGCGCCGACAAGCGCCTACAAGTTTCAAGCTTTCTTTCTGAATACGCCCTAACGCTTCTAAGCTCTTTGGCGTTTTTGACAGTCAGGTATGCCAACATAACGGCAGGGGAACTCTCTCGTGAAACGCACTATAATAATATTATAATGAGCAACATGGCTCATTACTAAGATTTCAATTATAGGTCAAGGTTATATAAGGTTGGGTGAACGTGCAAAAAATCGAAGTTGTTCATTTTATATTCATAGCACATAGTATACCAATTTTCTTGTAATTTATGACGTTTGTTTATTGTTAAGCAAACCAAAGACAAAAAAGTAGATGCCGCAAAATACTTAAATGAAAAAATAAGTTTTGAATTTTTGAGTTTCAATACTAATTAAAATTTCGCATATTAAGGGGATTACTATGGTCAAAACCGGAAAACACCTTATACATATTGAATTTTGTTGAGGAAACTGTTGGTACGATTGTCTTAAAAAAAATATATGTGATACTCAAGGATATAATTAACAAAGTGTATTGTTTACTTTTCAGTTTAGATCGGCCTAAACATAAAAAAAATACATACAAATCAACCCCTTTTTGAACATAAAACGCATTTTGTTAGGAAAACGGCTACATATTTATACATGAAATTTATACCAAAAAATATGTTATGATATTTGTAACAATTTGTATTGATTGTTTTTTCAATTTTCATTATTATCGTTAAATTATCAAGAAAAAACTCGAATTTATAATAAAACCCACATAAAACCTCACCTCTATTGCATATTTTCGACGAAATTTGACGGTGTCAGTTCGACTCGGACGGGGGACTGTACTGCGGTTTTTTTTGCAAAATAACGCTAAAATTCACCGAATTGAATGTTTTGTTAAATTAAACCAGATTGTAATAGGTATTTACATGAGCAGTTCATGAAACGAAAGTTAAAAATAGGTATGTAAAGATATAAAAATCTGTTTGTAAATTAGTTTTGTTTTTGAAAGGCGTCATTGAATAATATCCAGTGTTGATAATTTTTGACAGTAAAATATTATCAGAAAACACATACCTATAAAACAGTAACCAGACTTTCCCTGTGCCTTGAATATTTTTTAAAAAAAGATTAATTGCTGTTCTATCGTATATTTTAAGGGTCCAAAACAATCCAAAGCCGGGAGATACTGACACAAAATTTTGGGTCATTTGTAACCGGATGGCGGTTCTACAGTGGTCTTAGTACGCAATGACAAAAAGAAAAATCATGGTCAGAACAGTGGTACCGGCATACTAGTCGCGTTAGTCGAACTCGTCGGATAAATTACGGAAGGCAAACGATTTGTAACACAAAAATTTTAGGATTTACCGATAGCCCATAAAAAAGAAGTAGGCGGTAGTGTCATGCCATACTTTTCCGGTGTAATTTACAATACCGACGTGAATGCGTTGATTTAAAAAAAAATTCAACCATTTGTACCAGGCTAATTTTTGCACAGGTAATCATCGTCCAGTAGCCATGTACGAAAGTCGCCATGCCATACTTTTCAGACAGTTCCAAATGGTCGCCATACCGCCGAAAATCAGCAATTTTTTTTTTATATTGTATAAAATACATTTAATTTTATATTATTGTATAAAATCGTAGGAAAGTCAAAACTGACATAAACGTATAGCAACATTTTTAGCCGACGCCATTATAGGACGAAATTCTCAATTCAACTGAATTTTTTGTTGGTTCCGTTACCTCCGCACTTTTAACTGGGTGAACCGATGATTTCTTCTACACTAATATTATAAAGAGGAAAACTTTGTTTGTTTGTTTGTTTGATTGTAATGAATAGGCTCATAAACTACTGGACCGATTTTAAAAATTCCGTTCACCATTCAAAAGCTACATTATCCACGAGTAATATAGGATAGGTTTTATCCCGGAAATTCCACGGGAACGGGAACTATGCGAGTTTTTATAGATACCGACACAACTAACACTGTATTCTTTGTACGGAAGGTATGACCCATATCAGTCATAGTCATAGGCTCTGGTAACTTCAGTCGCAGGAAAATCACTCATTTTGTAAATGTAAATGTGTGTGTTCAAAGATAAACAGTAGAAAAAAAAAACTCAGTTTAAAACACGTTATAATATTTTTGATTTGAAGCTGCTATATAGTCGATAAATAGGCACCAAACTCTTAAAGGGGTATAATATTTTAATGTTTAAAAATCGAAACACATTTTATTTCTCGTCATCATTTCAAAGACGTAAGGGATTTAAAAAATTAACCCCGAACTAACTACAAAATACATAACAAGTCGAAAAAAACGTGATTTCTTGTCCGTTCCCCTATTTTTTTCGGTGTGTGTAGGTTGCATGCATATATTCCTACTAGGTATGAAGAGATATACAGAGAACGCTAAATACATTTGCCTGGTCACCATTACCATTCGATACACCATGACATGGTAGAGGCCGTTCTATAGAATTACGTCAAATAATGTATTCCATCTTTTATATCTCTGTAGGTGAGATGTTCTCCACCCTAGCCATCATCAGGTCTCCAGAATATAGTAGAGTCCGTGTTGAATAAAATTAATTTCTAAATCGGTGTTTTCTTAACTGTTCCCCACTCTAGAACTTATAATTACTTGCTTAGTCATTTTAAGGTCTCCAGAATGGGTCATGTAGTAGAGACTTTGCTTATAACGGTTAATGTTGAAAGATGAGTCTTCCTACATTACATTTACAACATACATAGTACACAATATTTACTATTCATAATTAATGTAATATGTTACTGCCTCTCAGAGAAAACATAAATTAGGTAGAAACCACTAACACATTACGATACAATACGATACAGTATACAATTCCATAATCTTTGGTCACTTTTACTTCAACAACGATGTATATTTATAGAGGGCGGTTAAAAAAACAAATTCAAATGTAGTGACAGAATCATTAAGGTCGTTGAACCGTGTAATTGCCTTAATATACTTACATATATTTTTTCATTAATTACAGGTGCGTTACCAGTCCATAAAGAAGGATAAGACCTGTTCTGATGAGGAGGAGCATTCGGCTGATGAACGTCTTCTCGGCGCGAGTGTATGACCAATGCTGAAGCCCAGTGCGTTACGGGCCTAATATCTTAGATAAGTGCTCAACTCACATCACTATAGTTATAGTTGTTTTTTTTTTCGCGGGAAATACATGGCCATTTACTTTTTAATATTAAAAAAAAATCACAAAAAGAAACAACCAACTGGCCGAT
The DNA here is from genome assembly GCA_907164685.1 of Colias eurytheme. Taxonomy (NCBI): domain Eukaryota; kingdom Metazoa; phylum Arthropoda; class Insecta; order Lepidoptera; family Pieridae; genus Colias; species Colias eurytheme. The sequence goes on along the minus strand of CAJQZN010037717.1, from coordinate 9,634 downwards.
AAAACAGCATTCGACCAATAGCAATCAAGTTCCTTTTTTGAATGTATTCTTGAATGCAATCTCATTCTTGATTGGCTATGTGCTAATATTTCGATTTTTAAAAACGCAGTAAATGTGTTATTTTTTTAGTGATATTATCATATTTTTTTTATTTTGTATTTTATGCTCTATTTCTTTCAAATAGTTCAGACCAAAGCGTAGCCCGGCATTATCTAATTAGCAGTAATTACATAAAAATCGATATTACTATGTAACATACATCAATGTTTTTAAATTGGTAAAATGTGAACTAGAAATATTTTGTATATTGATGTTTTGAAAGCGGTTGTCTGTGTGTAAGTTATGGTGCTTTTATGAATATATTGTATTTATTTAATCACAGCTTGTAATGGATAATAATAAGGATTGTAAAGTTCAATCAATGTTTCTCTATAAAAGCAAAATAATTGATATTTTTGTGGCGGAATAATAGCTTGTCTTTACTTAAAAGCATCCGAAGTAGAACAATAAAGGTATTTTTGTAATCTATGAAATACTCTACAGAAAGTTCTGTGAGATTTCATCTGTATAAAATTATTAAACAAAATTCGTATATTATGCTATGTATATTTTTGAGATTTAAATATGGCAGCTCTTATTTTGTATATTTTGACAAATTTTGGGACACGATTTTATAAATACGTACGATATACAGTACATAGTATGAATACAATTTGTCAGCTTATTTTGAACATACATATTGACTCGGACACTTATATATGACTAAATTCAAAAGAAAAATCTATATAATAATCGGAGTGAGTAGGGTCAAAAGATTTTGTGTTCGCAAACTCCGTCGTAGTAAAAAAATAACATAAGAAAGTATGTACATACTTATATTATTGTATAGTTAAATATATCATAATCAAGCTTACGATGCATATTTTGAGACGATTTTTTGGGATTACTCAATTGAATACTGTACTAGCTTACCGCCCGCGGCTTCGCCCGCTTTGTCTAAAACCTAATAAATTATATACTTAAACCTTCCTCTTGAATCACTCTATCTATTAAAAAAACCGCATCAAAATCCGTTGCGTAGTTTTAAAGATTTAAGCATACAAAGAGACATAGGGACAGAGAAAGCGACTTTGTTTTATACTATGTAGTGATGCTTCGTTTTGGCAACATTTAAAATAGGTAGATAGAAGATAAAATTTTTGACGTAAGTATCGATGTCTATGGTCTTTAAATTATCGAAGTTCAAACTTGACTGTTTAAAAGTAATCTTTATTGCATTGGTATAAAGTCTCTTTTACTGTAACGCTGTCTCTTTGGTGCAACAGTAATTATGTTTATGCTGTTCGGGAAAATTCTGAAAGGTAAGAAAAAGTACTGATATGTACCCAAACCCAGTTTTGAGGAATTAACTTGCTCCCTATTTTTCTAAACATATCTAATGAAATATCATTTTAGTTCTCATATCATATTTCTTTATTCTTTGGATTGTTTTTAGTTAATATAGTCCGGTTTGATAATTTGGCTTACAATGTCTAGATTCGCGTAAAGTGTATATTTTAGGGTAATTTATATATAATACTGTGATTTCTGTATCTTTCCAATTAGTTTTTGTTAATGTAATGTACATAATCGCAAAACAATTTGGTCTCGATAAAAATTTGCCAAATATTTTCATAATATTCCATTAGAATATATAATATACAACCTTTACAGTGCTTAAGTATTAAAAATAAAAATATTTTTTGATTTTTAATGATGTTCCTAAAATAAGTACTTATTATTAACCTCGTAGTGCCATTTTATCGAATAAAAAGATAACATCGAATAAAGACTGAGAAAGTCGATTGTTAATAAATTGTTGGTTTTATTTATTGTTGGACTTAAATTTCTAAATTTTGTTATTTTTAACTTACATTCCTTAAATATGTTGATAATTGTTTAATATTACATGTACCTATTTGTGCCAACATTGCGAATCTTGTTAATTTTCATCTAAATATGTATATAAAAATACCTAGCGAGATACACATAATGTTTAACCAATTAACCGTTTTGTCCCAAAGAAATTAACGTCACAATGTTAATAAATTTATTTGAATACGTTTTGGTTTTATATAATCGCTTATAACACGGTCTAAGAAATACAGAATAATCTACAAGAACTACTGAATACTAACGATCTGATATACATATTCGTTGATTTGGGGGATCAAACACTAGAAGATAAACAGGTAAATAGCAACAAAGTGTCATTCTTTTAAAGATTACATTCACATTAAATTTATAATTCTCATACTCATTGGCGACCATTTACTTAGTGCTCAATATTTTATTAATTTAAAATATTTTTTTGTCATATAAAGATACGGATTCATTAAATTAAAAGGAAATCTTAACATGTTTTACAATGTTAACAAACAAGATGTTCTGTGATTGAGATATTAACAATCTGTACACACATCACAGATTAGATAAAAAAACATAAAGGAATAGGTTGGTCAATTATGCACTGCATATATCTCAAGTATATTGCAAGCTCATAAGATATAAAATTTAAAGAATATCTCAATCTCATAAATTGTTATTATGATATATGTTCATAAATTTGGAGAAAGAAAAGAAAGCATGTATACTTTATCTGGTTTTGTCTTACAGCTATTATCTATAATTATCTTAAATTCAGTTTAGATCCATTCAAGTAAATATTTTAATAGATACAATTGCACGCCTCATAAGCGAAGCGTTGAGGTGGGTACTACTGTCACTTCGCGCAAAACATCTGATTTTTCAAACTTAAAATGTCTTTATGTATCATACATTGCACTTGTAAGATAATACATACACACACATATTAAGAAAAAACACTATTTTTAACGTTCATGATATTTTTGATGTCATTTTTGTTATTTAAACTAGTTAAAAAACAGTTTAAAAAAGTTCTGTCTTGGACGTCCGTGTGTCTGTATGTGCGGATCCTTTTTCTTGTTAACACGATAGCGACCGAAATACTTTACTAATCGAGTCTTTTTTTTTCTCTTACGCTTGAGTATGCTCAGGAATAGAACCCTTTCATTTTTCAGGGTCTGATTCGATGTGGTTTAATTGTTATTAAATAAACAAAAATAATAATTAATAAATATTTATTAAAAAAAAATTATGAGGCGTGCACTTCTGGATTTTCCAAATTATTTTTTTCAACTATACCCGCAAAATCTATTATGTGTTCCGTTTGACGTCCGTAGTCCATTATGAGAGAGTACATCGCCTTTTTCCCCGTGAAGTCGCTAGATGGTGCTAGTTTTAAGCCCGTCACGTGGTACCGCCGCCAGCGCCGCGAGTGGTGGGGGACAAAACTCACCACAGTCCCAGCAAGCCACCAGAAATATTCTCATTGTTGCGTCGTTTTTCAAACCGTACGCAAGTCGTTAGATTATATGTAATTTTAAAATACTGTATTTTAAATTACATATATACATAATTTAAATTTAAATAATAATTTTATACGAACTTTCGAGATTGAAGTAGAAAGTTCAGTTTTTTCTTTTTAAATAGTTTTTATTTAAGTCCGTTACGTTTCATAGTGAAATGAATATTCAAGTGTTACCTGCGTTATCGTTATTTCAAACGAATAACGAAAATCGGATTTATTTGAAGTATAAATCTGCAACCACGAGCGTGGCATCGCGACCATAAGTCTATAGCGCAGGCCAAGGGCCTACCGAATCGTGTCGAGCGTCTTAACAGCGCGTTTTCTACGTGTTCCGAGCTGAGTTCTTCTTGTCCGGGGTCCAGCGACGACGAGGAGCCGCCGCAGCGTGTATGGCGCCGCCAGCGCGCGTTCAGCCGCTCGTGTGCAGGTTTGAGATTTTGTCTCAACACGGTGAGTCATGTTATTAATACATTATACGTGATTTACGATGATTTCAATACAAATCTTTCAACGTTAATGGTTATTACTAGATGTTACGCGTTAGATAACCTATTTTCACAAATATCGGTTTTTAAGATAGTATATTAATTGCCGAAAGCAGATTCGAAACGTGTTTCGATCTTTTGATTTTATTCCTCCTTGAATCGTATTCGCTACGCGGACATTCTAAATGTATGTGAATTGTGCCTTCCTTTTCCGAATTGAGGGTAAATATCAAAAACGAATTCTTAATCTCGTTAGATTAGAAAATTCATCCGATACGAGTCGAAACAAGCAGAATGTAGTTGCCTTTATCTTGTAAGCACAATAGAAATAGGTAAATTTTTACGAATTCTTAAAATTTATTAATAATTTTTGCCTGACGCATTAAATTAGTCCGCGACTCTGTGCCTAATTACTGCTAAATTTTAAATGCGACTTCTATTCTCTATACAAATAAACTTAAGAATTAATAGAGATGCTTTGAAGGGGATTAATGATAAGTTTGAAGTCTTATAAAATTCGTCCCGCTGTGGAAATAATTTTTAACTTACTAACATGATTAGTAGCATATGCAGATAGGCGGATTTGATAATTTGGTTTAAAACTCGTCACAATCAGTTTTTACCAGTACATTCAATAACCGTTAAGATCGACTTTTTAAGTCGTTTCAAATCATTTCATGAATACAAAAGGAAACGCCAAAAGAATAAAAAAGGGGGGGGGGGGAGATTTTCAACAAATAAAAGCTTAAATTAATCTCGTCACCCTCGAATACCATGTAATTCGAAAACCAGCCATAGTTTTCACTTAAGAGGTAATAATACTTATTTATTCTTTAACTCTGACATCATACTTTATGTCTTTGAAGATTCAAGTCACTATTGAAAATCAGGGGTTCAAACGAACACCATGACTATTGTTAATCACCCCTTTTCATAATTAAGAAAAGCAAGTTCTGCAAATACAGAGTAATTTTCAATTTCACTCCCCCTGTTAACTGTGACATGACATACTCAACATAAAATCATAAATTTTTGTATTTGCGAGGCTATCAACTACCCGTACGTATCGACGCCTCCTATATCCTTGTATCACTATTGTATACCATATCGATATTATAATTATAAATACATCATAAACGAAGGTCAATTACTTAAGATAACGTATCAGCCCTTCGGGCTAGCGTCAGCTCAAAGAATGTTTGCAACAGTCACAAACTGGACTGCTGAAGAACCAAGGGGCTGTGGCCTTTACTTGGTGATTTACATGGGCAATGATTTGCGTTCACCAGAACAGCATGTACACCACATTGAAACGAAATGAAATGAAATGAAATGATTTATTTTGCATGAAATGTGAAAAATTTACATATGTTATATTGTTTCATTATTCCGCACAAATCGTCAATTGATTGGCTTGCAGAGACTTTGGAATTGCAATTCAACTCAATTCAATTCGAAATAAAGTTCGTCTCTAACCTACTTTGGAATATCAATCCGATAGAATCTATTCTGACACCCGAGCGTTGCTAAGATTTTCTACGAATGGTTTGGAGCAGGAAGCAAATTTGAAATTGGCGATGGAAATTAAATTGAAAGTGTCAGTGCCTAAAAACAGGCTTAATAGCAGGCAGTTGGTCCCTCAAGCAGGCATACCACCTCTTAGGGTTTCTCAACTTTGCAACCTTCATCACCCTCCGGGGAAGGATGCACTGCCGCATGCTATAGCGCCAAGGGAACGCCTCTCGGGGCTTATTACCTTTGCAACCTTCATCACCCTCCGGGGAAGGATGCACTGGCGCACGCTGCAGCGCTACAGAAACGCCTCACAGGCTTATCAGTTTTGCAACCTCTATCACCCTCCGGGTAAGGATGCACTGGAGCACGCTGCAGCGCTACACGAACGCCCCACGGGCTTATTATTATTTTTGCAACCTCCATCACCCTCCGGGGATGGATGCAGTGGCGCAGCACGCTGCAGCGGTACAGGAACGCCTCTCAGGCCTTTTATTTTGAAACCTTCATCACCCTCCGGGGATGGAAGCACTTACGCACGCTGCAGCGCCACAGGAACGCCTATCAAGGTTTGTCATCGTTGCAAATTTTATTACCCTCCGGGGAAGGATGTACTGACACACACCACAGCGTTACAGAAACGCCTCTTTGGGCTAATCAACTTTGAAACCTTTGTCTCCCTCCGGGGAAGAATGAACTGCCGCTCTTTTTAAAGATCTAGTTCAAGAACATCTTTTAAAAGCAAGTAAGTGAAAAAACAAGTATAATATCTACCAGCCGTACCCAATTCACAGGATAGTCTTGGCAGTGAATGAAAGGACCTTGGACCCAGTGCTATTGAAATGTTTGCAGTAATAGCTTTCCTAATCTTGACTGTCGAGGTAGTAAGAAAAAATTTCATTCAAAGGCAGAACGAAATCTCTTTGACAAGAGTTATTAGTTTGAACGTTTGAACACTTCACAACCTTCTAGGGCTGTACAGCTAGGAAGCCGAATTCACGCGCAATTGCACCGGCTCCTACTACAACGTGCTCGAACAGTCGACACAAACATTTCCATTCAGAGGGGAATTCTACAAATAAATTTTAATCACAGCTCAAACAGGTTATTTCAAGTAAGACAGTCTTAAACAACCAGCTCTATTGCCTCGAGTTCATTATAATAGTACCCAAGTGGAAGAAACCCTCTTTGCACCCAGACCTCAAGAGGCGTGCTACTATCAGGATAAGTCCTCTCAGTCGTTCACTGACAAACACGCACAGGTTCAGCTCCAAAGCAAATACAGAACCTACAGCTGAAAGTATGGCTCATTTTGAATAGGTCAACCTGTTGTACACCTTGAGGGACAGCTTAAAAAAAAAAAAAAAAAAAAAAATAAACATACATAGACTGCTGGTGGCCACTGACCAGGCTATAAAAGGATGCTAAATACTTAGCTAAATTATGTATAACTGACGGTTTAGTACACTATTCTTATACATAAAATCAGTCGGTTTGTATTAAAATAAAATTATATTAAAATTTCATCTGATCATTTAAGCAAACATTACCTTAGCTAGAACAAATCTTTCAAAATTACAAATCCGGAAGGCAAGGAAGGTTATTCAAAAACTCTTATCGAGATATTTTTAAAATAAATCAGCATAATAAAAATAATTATTTAACTATGTGATTTATAAAATTAATAAAAAAAAAAAAAAAAATTGTTTGCATTTATTAACGCGCAGCTACTATACTGTTATTAGCTTTTGGACGTGTTCTCTATTTATTCCTGTTTACATTGCAATTCAAAACAATGGGTCGAGAGTGAAGACGCGTTTACCTCGCATTCCGCAAGTTAGCTAAATTATTGTCACATATTATGTAAATATGAATCCAGTTTCAAGCGCATTTTCCAATCCATAAGAGATTCTCTGACTAATCTGTTTATTACTACACAGCATCCGGTGAGACCAGCTACAGCGGCTATCATAGGTGGCAGGGTAAAGTGAGCTCTTTTAGAGTCGAGTTTGAAATCTGGGTAATGTTACATAGTTATAGTAGCATCATCAATCTATTTGGAGAAATATCTAGATATGTTTATAAACATTATTATTTACTTACAAATTTTTAAAGAATATAATAAATTCGATCACAAGGTGGGATTCAAACCCCCGTCTTTCCGCCACAGGGTGGAATTATTATTATATTATTGTCGTAGTGTATCTAATACTAATCAAAATAGAAGTCATTAGTAATCACAATCGAGATTTTTCAGCCTACTCAGGTTTAAGTGCATATTATACTGATTAAAATGTTGACAAGATACACTTGTAGTATATTTATGGATGTATTTTATGCATGGTATTGAGACAAATTTTCAATAATTATCAAAGTCATGATTTTATACATTATATACTTTGTTTATAGGATGTATATAAGCTTTTTGGGGCATTACTCTATCACATTGTTGCATCTTATTTATCAAGCCACCAGGAGATATCAAACAACTCTCTCATAATGGACTACGGACGTCAAACGGAACACATAATATATAAATTTTACCTTAAAATAAAATTTGTATTATGTTTCCTAAGACGTCCGTAGTCCAGATAAGGTCTTCCTGGTGTTATTTTTGCACCATTCATTCCGTATCATTTATGAGACGAACAATGAGAATATTTCTGGTGGCTTGCTGGGACTGTGGTGAGTTTTGTCCCCCACCACTCGCGGCGCTGGCGGCGGTACCACGTGACGGGCTTAAAACTAGCACCATCTAGCGACTTCACGGGGAAAAAGGCGATGTACTCTCTCATAATGGACTACGGACGTCTTAGGAAACATAATACAAATTTTATTTTAAGGTAAAATTTATATATTTTTTTAAAATGAATATATTTTCTTTGATAAAAGTTCTTTAAATATCTGGTGATTGATCCTCGTTAAAATATTTACCTATTATATATTTGATATAAAAGATGGAATTGTCAAAGTTTGGTGTAAATATATAATGTAAGAAAAGTTTTGTGGGAACTGAATGTACACATGTATATAAGTACTGTATAATATTGACACGTACGTGTTTGTGCATTTGTTTATTGTTTGTGCAAATATATTCACGTCATGTGTTAAAAAATTGTTTTATTTGTCCTTCTCTTTTAATTACTATTCGAAATTTTTATTGATTTGTCTCACGATTGAGTTGAGTCTAACTATTTCTTTATTAATTTATATATAAATCTACATAATATATACGTCCTTTCTACATAATATATACACAACGTGATATATATTATGTAGAAAGGACGGTTTTCGATGTGTTGTATAAGTATATATTATATTTTAAATAATATTGAAAGTACCACCTAGCAGTTTTCAATATAACAATTAACAATACAAATGATTGGGCCGTGAATAATATTGAATATTTAAATTTTGCTTTACTTTGCACTAAGACTCTGCAGTATGTATACTTCTAAAGGATGTTACACATCGGAGCTATACCATGCTATATAGTATACATACTTAGTGGTGTCACCGGTCATATTTATAAAACAAACGTATCTATGACATTACCATGACTACAGCGTTGCAGTCTATAATTTGTCAATAACAAAGCGCACTTTTATAATATTACTTGATTTTTTAATTTTATTATAATGTTCTAGTTTAATATAATTTAAAACATGGATGAAAGTGAATTGAGAAAGTTGCTGACAACTAAAAATGGATGTCGAATTCCGAAGATGTTACCTATACCTGATGTTCATAAAATGGATAAACTACCATTTGAACCATTACCACCTTATAATCGGATTAAGGTAAGTTATAATTGAGAAGAATATTAAATGCATATCCGAAAATTTATTATCTTATTTATTAGCGCAATATATTATTAGGCTAAAAGAGTATCATTTGCGATCTTTCAGTGAATACTTTTAACTACTTAAACTCACCTAAATTGTAATAATCTTAAACGAAATTAACAAAGTAAATTAATTTTAAACTAAATATTAATAATTATGAAACTAAATACTTAAATACCTAATTTCTAAAAAAGTTTTTGGTGCATAATTCAAATAAGTACCTCTACAGATTATTATTTTATTAATTAAAGATCTAACCAAAATAAGATCAAGTTAAAAATTCCTCTTTTAGCGCGCAGGTATTGTTAATGTTAATAAATTTCAGGATAAACAGGCGAAGTTTCGTAAAATATTGAAGGAGA
>CAJQZN010037716.1:3034-23153 GCA_907164685.1 Colias eurytheme | reverse complement strand
CTTTAATATTTGCTCAAATTGACTGTTTACAGAGAAATGACCTTTATGGGCCTATGTATTACTCTATTTTAAGTACGAAAATGCAATAAAACGAAAATCGCTAAAATGTTAGTTAGGAGGTATTGATACTTCATCGTCGATATGTATACGAATTCTACCAATGGGTTTAAACTATTTATTTTTCTAACACGGTTTTTAACCATTTATAGCCTAATCTACACTAACACGGTGAAACTATAACAATTAGGAACATATATGGCAAATTAACATAATTTGAGTAGGAAAATATGTATCGTCACGATTTTTCAGTGGGAAAACACTATCTATTTGGTCTATCTATTTTATAGTCCAGCTGTGAACTGATTATAATTAAAAAAACCTTTGGCCAAAAAATATAGTGACGTTATTAAAGAAATTTTTTGCCTCTATAAACTTTAAAAGAAAAACTATAACACATTCGAGATAAACAATTTCGTTTTTACAAATCCATGAAGTTCACAGCCGATTCATATTCATTCTCTTTATAAACGCAACAGATAACTAATTTCAATTTGTTAAATTCTAGTGTAGAGAGTAAAATAGAGATTCACTTAAAATTAGACGTAAACTGCAAGATAGGCACTTGAATTGACAGATTTTCTTCCAGTGTTATAATGTGGTTTGTTGAGAGACGCCATTTTGACGCAGCAACGGAGACGGCGGCTTTTCTGAAAACATAATTTGTAAATTTAAATAAAAAACGAACACCGTTGAACAATTTTAAGAAAAAAAAAGAACCCGTTTCAGTCTGTGGTCAACCGCATGTAATTATGAATAGATACTGTTATTTAGATGTGTATCTAAATTTTTTTATGATTAAAAGAGAACGTTCTTAAAATGGAAGATCTTTATCATGTTAGCGAAATAATTATAGTTTTGTAGTCTAATTTAATGGTACACTTTTATTGCATATACGCTACGATGGTCAAAAGATTAATTATAAGGTTTGTTCAAAATTCAAATATAAAAGGTAAAGGTAAAAATATATTTTACGGGTGCTGCTGTAGCAGTCATTTGATTAGTAAGGATGAAATTCAATTAGCTATGCACAGTACGATAAAACAATCTTACTATAAGCTGTGCTATTACAATTTACGGTGTATTTTTACAAATACCTCAGATTTCAGAAATTTAAAGATATTGCAAAATTAACTCACCAATATCTTGTGTACTAGAAAGGTGTCCGTTTGTGCTAGCCCCTTTTCTTTCATTCTTTCGACATCGGAACCGAATAGTGAACATAAGTGAAGCACCAATTATAGGAGATATTCCTGCTAACACGAAGGGTAATGTATACGATTGATGGAACTTGTAGAGATGAGCTGCTAACGGAGGACCAATGGACAAAGGTGTCGCTGACAATCCTAACATACACCCTATAGCTTGAGCGGCATAAGCACTCCCACAAAATTCAAACGCTATCGGACCTATCAAAGCTATAAATGCACCATCGAATATACCCATACCTAAACATATCACAATGAACAGTTCGAATGATTTAACGAAAGGCAAAATAATCGTCAACGTCCCAATGACATAAAAAGATATCTGTTGCAACAGGATCCTATCAATGCCCTTTCTATCAGCTAAAATACCAAACATTAGCCTTCCCAGACCAGATGTAGCACCGATGCATTGAAGGGGTAACGTAACATTAACATTTGTAAAGGTTTTTTCAATAAACTTTTGAATATGAATATAAGGAACGAAATATCCGAACAAAGCGACCGGCATAGATAGGGCCCACAGTCGGTATTTCCTATTCTTCCATATCTGAACATTTACTATGGTCTTTATGAGGGCTTCGAAAGTATTATTCTCACGTGAGGGCTTTTCTATTACAACAAGCGGGATCGGTTTGAATAGTAAACCGCATAGAGCAATTCCGAACGTGAATACAGCTAAGAGTCTGAACATCCATGGAAGGCCGTAGTTCTCAATCATATGTTTCATTAGCGACGGCATGATGACAGTGAAAATAGAACTGCCTATAGTGACGAAGCCGTTGACGCGTCCCAAGTATCTCTTGAAGTAATGTCCGAGTATGGCCAAGGAAGGAGTATACGCGAGGGACGCGCCCAACCCGTACATAATCCCATAGGTGAAGTAAAGGGCATCTACGTGGTCAACGACAAAGGACGTAAGGATCAAACTTCCTGTAGCAATGGAGCCTCCCAGGACAGCAGTCAGTCGCAGTCCCAGGAGACCAGTGAGGACGCCCGACAGTGGTGACAGTAGGAACGTTGTGCCCATTGTCAAAGCTCCAACCAAGGCTGAAATGAAAGAAAACAATACATGAATCATTTGTATGCCACTTATGTATCACATACGTAACACTTCAATGAATGTATAATTGGATAATATAAGGTTTTAAATTAAATGAATCATAACTCTATGAACACAACACCCCAATTTATAGTTGTAGTGCTTTTGTAATCATTTTAATCATGTCAAATTCATAGATACAATAAAATATAATAAAGAAGTAGTTAATAAACTGTATTATATCATTCATCATTCAATCATATCCATAAAGTGACAGAGTTAGCGAAAACCACGACCGTGAGACAAACATTCATTGTATGAACAGAAGTTTAAGATAATACTGAAAATATTCAACCTTCACAACACACTTATGTAACTATTGAGATTGATTAATACTGACATACATAAAAGTGTATTCAGCGGTGAATATTGAAAGCAAGCTTTATCGTATTTATCGTAATTACGTATTTAAGTTTTGTAATATATTTTGATCTTTATTATCCAAACAGACAGAATCAATTACGGATATTTGATCTCTATCAGTTCTTACTTATTCCAGTAGGGTAATTGTGAAACCATTCGTTAAATGTATTATTTGCATTTATATCAAAATGACACTTTTATTTATTTATATAAATAAAAGTGACGAAACGACCTTCTTCATCAAATTTCTCCAAAATTGTATTGATCAAATTCACTTACTTTATCAAAATGTACTAAGCTATTTATCGAAATGATTTCTTCTTCTTGAACTATGAACATTTCGACGTTTCCTAAAATTTCTTTGAAGTGCAGTATCATGAGAGATTAAACTGATACAAGCTGTCAAACGGACACGGTAATAGAGCTGATTGGCGAAATCGTAACAAGGAAACCGTTATCTTCTTTATACAAGCTTTTTCTACGAACCAATTGGGTTAATGCCTTGAAAACCCATTTCTTAATAGGAAGCACTTAATTTGTCTCTCTTCGTTGTCTAAATATACACCTACATTCACTCCTACGTCTCGGAGACATTGGAATATAATGTGCCTTTATTCTTTTGTTTGGTTTCTTAGTATGTATTTTTTCGTTTAGACATGCGATGTAATTTTATGAAGTGTTTATACATTCACAAAAAAAAGGGATCCACTTAAACATAAAACGTTAGTTTTTTTTATACTTTTAGATATATTTCTTTTAAACTCAACAGAGTCTATGGCTCTAAGTCAGGATATTTTTTATATGCTGTGAAATTTAAACTATCCCACGGTACAATTTATCTTCGCCAAATCTGTAACATGGTCCGATAAGAAACACCAAGATGAATACAGGAGTAATCTCGGTCGGCCTGATTAGATTATGATACATTGTATGCCACTTGTCAACTTTATCTTTGTCAAGTTAATATCAACTTGCGACCTACAAACTTGGGTAAAAACATGTGAAGGTTCTCTTTATCAGTGTGGCTTAACCTTACGATAATTGGTAGCTTTTGTTGCATTATCTCAGTCATGTGCTTTTAAAACAAATACGCTAATTAACTGTTAGGTACGTTATTCTTGTTCCAGTGATAATCCGTTTTTACTTTACGGTGTTATGTTTTATGGATTTAAAAAAAATTCCGACATTTTATTTAATTAGGCATTCAAGAAATTCGTTCGTGTAAAAAATATGTTTATTAATTTGTATTATTTTCGTGTAATTGCTATTAAATTCATTCACAACCCGCTAAATAGTGTCTTTTCGAGGCTGGTAAATTAACGCATATTACGATATCGGAAGTAAATTTTGTCATAGGCATTGACGAATACTTAACAAAAACTCTACTACTAAAAATCTATATTCGTAGCAAAAACTATATCCATACGAACTATGAATCTAGTATAGAAATATAAATTAGTGTAGTGTAGTAGCAGATAATATAATTTAGGCAACGTAAATCAAAGCGGGAATAATTTAGCCAATATACAGGGTCATACTCGTACATTGCTTTATTAAATACTAGCATCCCGCAAGCGGCTTCGCCCGCGTAGTCAAAGAATAACCCGCATAGTTCCTGTTCCCGTACGATTTTATTATATACGTATAGATTAGTGCAGAGTCTGCAGACGCAAGCGCATGTTACAAAAACAACAACATATCGAAAAACAATATGTATTAAAAAAAGCAGATTTAGTAGTTTAGATTTAGTAGAGAATGACACTCGATACATAGGTAAATGTAGCGTACGCGTGTCAATTGCGAGCATGACCTGCATAGTATAAAGAAGGAAGTAGGCCAAATCCCGTCGTTTAGGAGCGCTCGGTACCTAAGGATGTATTCAGAAAGGAAGCTGGATCAACCTGCTTCCTTTGTGTAGAACGAACCAGCGCTGACAAGCGCCGGTAAGCGCTTATAAGTTTCCAGCTTTCTTTCTGAATACGGCCAACTTGGAAGGCGCATGGTTGTCACTTGTCACTTTGATGTTTTAAATAATTGTGTAAACCAACACCGACCGCGCACAGCAATGAAAAAGGAACCGAGCGGCGTTGTGTGCGTGCGTACATACAAATGGCGCGATGTTCCTTAAAGGCTTTGTCAGATAGGACGCGTATTTTAGCGCTGCGTAGTAGCGCTACAGCGTCCTGTTTTAACGTCGCGCGAGGCTTCGTCAAACAGAACGCTTTAGCGCGCGTTAGGACATAGCAATTGATATTATTAAAGCTGCATGTTGTTTACATAATTATTACTTACGAACAAAACAAGGTACAGCGATATTAACTCCGGAGTCGGAAGAATTTTTTACTTACCAGTTTCATTAATTTCTTCTCCGATTTGTGCCCACAATTTTCCCTTCATTGATATATCTTTATAGTTTATATGAACTATCCTTCGTCTAAATAAGCATGGATATTTTCTAACCAATTCTATCAAATTTTCGGTCATTATGCAGTATTTTATTATTATTTTACGCCTATTAACTCCGACGCTAAAATAAAATTTGTAAAAAAATACAACACCCGACGTTAAAGCGTCCTAACGCCGCGACAGAGCGTTGCGTACTGCTAGCGCCGGCGCTCTGTTTGACGGTATTCTACGATGGTAGTAGAACACATCTTAGCGTCATATCGCGGCGTCAACTTAACGCTCTGACGCGCGCTAAGTACGCGTCCTGTCTGACAAAGCCTTTATTTGAAGATAGCTTACTGTTCTCTTTATACTATGGCATGAGTACGGTGAATTATCTTGATGCAATCAGCGCCGCCGCGTCGCCTATGGCGTCTGGCTTCCAATATTCCCCTATTGTTGACGCCACGTGAGCGCACAGATACAATATGATTTGGTAACAAAATGATAAAAATTTAAAGCTATATTGCGCACAACGCTTTCTGGTAATATACCAAGTAGAGCTGTATTATGCGTAATTGATATGTGATGGATAGGTACCTAGTTAGTTAAACATTTTTTTTTAATTGGTGCTTCTGTTTGAAGTCAATTGAAAACTTATTATTCTTATTGTTGAATTTAACCTAACACCCTCTATAATTAAATATAGGAATACCTACTTCTCCAGAAATTATTGTATTGCCACTGATATTTCCTAAATGTACAAAGTTTGAATTAAAGTTCTCCGTTGGTCAAATTAGAGTCGAAAGGAGTCGGTTACATAGAAATTAGAAACATACAGGAAATTAAAAAAAAAATAGCTTTTTGCCCACAACTCATTTCATGATAATAGGGTGTATTCATTTGCCTATCTGTTAATAGATCCTGTTAATGGTCCAGTCTAGCAGGAAAAATCACACACATTTACTTTTAGCGAATTTATATTTATTGCTTTATAGGATTTGCCATCTGCGTCGCATATATATAATTATTTAATATTTTGTGGAGTTAAATAATAACTAGACAAATTAAGACAAATATTATTTCAGCAGGATGATATTGTAATCAAGTCACGCGCTACAATTTAAGTGTGCAATTTAATTATTTTTTGTTTAATTATTATCAAAGTCAACATACGATGATTACACCAAACAATTACCTACCTCAAGTGATAACCGTTAAGAGGAAAAAAATATACAATTTTAACAATTCCTTGAAAAGTATGATCTGTAAATACCTACATCTACTTTTAAACATAATATTATGTCGGTTATAGAGAAGTAAGTACTATATTATGGTACCGTAAGCTAAGTAGGTATTAACTATTAACATTAAGTAAAAGAACTTAATTACCTCCCTACATCACTTTTAAAACGCAAATCATCCCATTCTACCATTCAGAATAATTATCTGCAAGCGTATCTCTACTTTCGTGGCCATGCAAAGCCATCAGCCATGCCAGGTAAATAATGTTATGGATAAATCGCGTTTCAAGCCATAAAAGTCATTGATTTCTAAACTCACATACATATGTATTTATATCCATATACCCTGAAACGTTATTCTCCTTTTTTGGACAGTCGTGTAATTATTGTGATATTTTCAATTGAATAGAATAATACGTTTAATATAGCGTTCACGCTACTCATCGAATCACTGTTGCAAGTGTAGCACTATTGTAAGCCACATGATTGTTTCCATCAACAAGTTTAACAATATGGGCGTTGTATTCTGTGCCTATATGGTGTAAGGACATTGCCAAAATCTGAGCATAACTCTGTGCTCTATTTTGCTATAGCTTCGGGCTGCCCAGCAATTTTTCCCTAGGTAGTGTTTGTCTATGCACGTTCAGCAAAACTAGCCGACCACACAAGTTGTTAGCCCAAATTTAGAAAGTAGGTAGGTACCTATATTGTAACATAATAAAAGTCACAAGAACACAGATGCCGCATTGTAGTCTACATGACCGTCAATTAGTTACCATCTATTTGATCGGAACTTATTAATTGCTTAATAATAAACCTATTTATTATGAGGTCACACGAATCGCGGTCAATTAAGGATATTATAGTTTAACCCATAGTGGGCCACGGAGTTATTAATCCAGACAGAATTCATTTTAATTTATGACAATGAATGTAATTTAAGGTGATCACTATGGTCAAAACCGAAAAACACCTTATACATATTGAATTTTGTTGAGGAAACTGTTGGTACGATTGTCTTAAAAAAAATATATGTGATACTCAAGGATATAATTAACAAAGTGTATTGTTTACTTTTCAGTTTAGAACAGCCTAAACATAAAAAAAATACATACAAATCAACCCCTTTTTGAACATAAAACGCATTTTGTTAGGAAAACGGCTACATATTTATACATGAAATTTATACCAAAAAAATATGTTATGATATTTGTAACAATTTGTATTGATTGTTTTTTCAATTTTCATTATTATCGTTAAATTATCAAGAAAAAACTCGAATTTATAATAAAACCCACATAAAACCTCACCTCTATTGCATATTTTCGACGAAATTTGACGGTGTCAGTTCGACTCGGACGGGGGACTGTACGTGCGGTTTTTTTTGCAAAATAACGCTAAAATTCACCGAATTGAATGTTTTGTTAAATTAAACCAGATTGTAATAGGTATTTACATGAGCAGTTCATGAAATGAAAGTTAAAAATAGGTATGTAAAGATATAAAAATCTGTTTGTAAATTAGTTTTGTTTTTGAAAGGCGTCATTGAATAATATCCAGTGTTGATAATTTTTGACAGTAAAATATTATCAGAAAACACATACCTATAAAACAGTAACCAGACTTTCCCTGTGCCTTGAATATTTTTTAAAAAAGATTAATTGCTGTTCTATCGTATATTTTAAGGGTCCAAAGCCGGGAGATACTGACACAAAATTTTGGGTCATTTGTAACAGGATGGCGGTTCTACAGTGGTCTTAGTACGCAATGACAAAAAGAAAAATCATGCTCAGAACAGTGGTACCGGCAGACTAGTCGCGTGGGCGTTAGTCGAACTCGTCGGATAAATTACGGAAGGCAAACGATTTGTAACACAAAAATTTTAGGATTTACCGATAGCCCATAAAAAAGAAGTAGGCGGTAGTGTCATGCCATACTTTTCCGGTGTAATTTACAGCTCACAATACCGACGTGAATGCGTTGATTTAAAAAAAAATTCAACCATTTGTACCAGGCTAATTTTTGCACAGGTAATCATCGTCCAGTAGCCATGTACGAAAATCGCCATGCCATACTTTTCAGACAGTTCCAAATGGTCGCCATACCGCCGAAAATCAGCAATTTTTTTTATATTGTATAAAATCATTTAATTTTATATTATTGTATAAAATCGTAGGAAAGTCAAAACTGACATAAACGTATAGCAACATTTTTAGCCGACGCCATTATAGGACGAAATTCTCAATTCAACTGAATTTTTTGTTGGTTCCGTTACCTCCGCACTTTTAACTGGGTGAACCGATGATTTCTTCTACACTAATATTAAAAAGAGGAAAACTTTGTTTGTTTGTTTGTTTGATTGTAATGAATAGGCTCATAAAATACTGGACCGATTTAAAAAATTCTTTCACCATTCAAAAGCTACATTATCCACGAGTAATATAGGATAGGTTTTAACCCGGAAATTCCACGGGAACGGGAACTATGCGAGTTTTTCTTTGAAACCGCGGGCGGAGCCGCCGGCGGAGCCGCCGGCGGAAAGCTAGTGATTCATAAAAATATAAATTATATAACAATAATTCCTTTGCAGTGACTCTCCGAGGAAAAAAGAAATAGATTCGTGTTACAAATTTTAAAATCATACATAGAACATTTCCATCGACAAGGTTTTCTGGTATTTATAATCTACCGCCTGACAACTTAACCTCCCCTCCAGTTGGTTAGTTGTCAGTCGATCGCTTACATTTTATGAAGAGACGATCAGCGAGCCAATTGATCTTAAACAGCCGATCAGTGCGGTCTATAAGTGCCATAGCCGTGCCTTGTGATTTATGTAAGATTTAAGAAAACTATCAAGTGAATGTACCAAGTGAAGGAATAATAAAATATGAATTGTGACGAAGGCGTTTTTATTCTACAACCCAACATTCGGGATAATATTAATCAAATAAGGCGTCATTATAAATATATTTATAAGAAAAACGAAGGCTTTTTCAATATTATTTTTTTGTTAAATTTTTACTTCACGAAAGCGAAAACTCTTCTGAAGACGTCAACTCTCTGGAAAATCTGTTTAATCGGAGGATTTTAATAAGATACTAGATAATATGTCGCAGTCATCTGGAGGAATCTGCTATTTGATTGAAGACTAGAGCGATTATTGAATGACCACATTTAATTGAATGACTAAAGAACAACTCGTCATCCAACAATATGCCGAACGTTCTATCCGCTCTGTTCAAAGGGCTATAACTAGTTGGACGTCGTGAGTGATGCTTGTTAAATCAACGTTCGGCCTAGTAATTCAAACAAATATCAGATTTAATCAGATGTCGGCGATGTCTTATAGACACAAATAATGGAAACAATGCTAAAAAACATAAATTTAAAATTACAACATCATAAAAAATAGATTTGATCGAAGCCCTCAGTGCGCGAGTCTAACTCGTACTGGGTCGGTTTTATTTCCTTCTCGAATACCTTTAATCTTCAACTGTACTATAATTTTCCTGTTGCCATGACATGGTGGTACTGATCTACACACGTCACATGCATTTTTTCCAAAGCCACAACAAAATAAATTATCCAAGTTTGCACCCTTATAAAACCAATTCCAAGTTGCCCAATTTCTTCCTTGCCCGCGCCAACATAATATGTAACTATAGCGTTGAACATTGTAATAGACCATAGATACCGACACAACTAACACTGTATTCTTTGAACGGAAGGTATGACCCATATCAGTCATAGTCATAGGCTCTGGTAACTTCAGTCGCAGGAAAATCACTCATTTTGTAATGTGTTCAAAGATAAACAGTAGAAAAAAATAAACTCAGTTTAAAACACGTTATAATATTTTCAGCAAACTCTTAAAGGGGTATAATATTTTAATGTTTAAAAATCGAAACACATTTTTTTTCTCGTCATCCTTCAAAGACGTAAGGGATTTAAAAAATTAACCCCGAACTAACTACAAAATACAAGTCGAAAAAAACGTGATTTCTTGTCCGTTCCCCTATTTTTTTCGGTGTGTGTAGGTTGCATGCATATATTCCTACTAGGTATGAAGAGATATACAAAGAACGCTAAATACATTTGCCTGGTCACCATTACCATTCGATACACCATGACATGGTAGAGGCCGTTCTATAGAATTACGTCAAATAATGTACTCCATCTTTTATATCTCTGTAGGTGAGATGTTCTCCACCCTAGTCATCATCAGGTCTCCAGAATATAGTAGAGTGCGTGTTGAATAAAATTAATTTCTAAATCGGTGTTTCCTTAACTGTTCCCCACTCTAGAACTTATAATTACTTGCTTAGTCATCTTAAGGTCTCCAGAATGGGTCATGTAGTAGAGACTTTGCTTATAACGGTTAATGTTGAAAGATGAGTCTTCCTACATTACATTTACAACATACATAGTACACAATATTTACTATTCATAAATGTAATATGTTACTGCCTCTCAGAGAAAACATAAATTAGGTAGAAACCACTAACACATTACGATACAATACGATACAGTATACAATTCCATAATCTTTGGTCACTTTTACTTCAACAACAATGTATATTTATAGAGGGCGGTTAAAAAAACAAATTCAAATGTAGTGACAGAATTATTAAGGTTGTTGAACCGTGTAATTGCCTTAATAGATTTGGAAGACTTGTACCGCTTACATTAAGTCGTTACGTTAATTTATCAAAGGAACGCGTTGTAAATTGAGGGTCCTCTTATAACGATCAAATAGAAAGTAAAGTGGATAAGGCTGGGAAGTGAATTTACGTGTGATTGGAATTTTCATATTAAGTTGATACATGATCTAAAGAACCGGGAATAAAACCAAACTTTTGCATTTTTTCGTGACATGTTGTAGGAAAAACCGCAAAGTTACGAAACACACTAACTAGCTACCAGCTGTTGTATGAATGATTCATCAAAAATTATATCTTTGGTTTTATTAGCTTCTTCCAATAATTACATAGATAACAGTATAATAAGAACAAACAAGTGATAATGATACCAGAGATTTAAACAAAAAAATCAGACAATCATTATAAAGATCCATTATCCTCAGAAAAAATCAGTACAATACAAACAATAACAATGTATGTGTATAACTGATAACCCGCAATATCTATACAACAACTGCTTATCAAGCCCTAATGTTTACAGTTCATAGTGTCAAGATAACACACATTATTAGAAAATAATTATGTACACAGAAATGTTTTATGCAAATTGCGCTGTTTATTTCAAATGATTGACAGTATTAATCACTTATAATCATGACCCAATTAAATGACAACATTGTGAAACAGCTGGTAAATCCATACTTAATAGTATAAATGCGAAAGAAACTCTGTCTGTCTGTCTGTTACTCAATCACGCCTAAACTACTGAACTAATTTTCATGAAATTTGGTATGGAGATATTTTGATAACCGAGAAAGGACATAGGCTACTTTTTTCCCGGGAAAATGACGCAATCCCGGAAATCCCACGGGAATGGGAACTATGCGGGTTTTTCTTTGACTGCGCAACCTAGTAACCTAGTAATAAATATAATATATTTTTTTTAATTAAAATAAAGTTTATTTAATGTTAACCAACTTTAACATGAAAAATGCCTGCACATTTTAAATAGCTGCAGAATAAACTGTCACTATATATATATTTTTTAACAATTATGAATACTGCAAATATTTGATGTGAAATCATACTTTCAATTTGCATGTAAAACCTCAGCGTTAATCATATTATGAAATGGGCAAAAAAGTAACTCTATGTTATTCAAACATATGAAAAAGTCAGAGGCATCCAAAAATTTGATGGTGTAACTTATAAAACTTATAAACTGAAAATTATAGAAAATAAATAAATAGAAAATAAGTATAAAACAGACAATAAATAATAATTAAGACAAAAGCTATGTCTATGTTGGTCTATGTCATGAGATTTAGAATTCTGAGACATGTATATAGCAATCATTGTGTTTCTCTTATCAATATGCAAATGCATTTTTATTTATTATTTAACTAGATAACCCGCTGAACTTTGTATCACCTACTTAATGTATAGCACATTAGTGTAAGATATTTTCCATTACTTACTTACAGAAACAGATAAAAATCACTTCTTTTTAATTTCTATAGTACTGAATAGATTTACTCTTACCTCTACCTTAATAATTAGGTAACTTACAACAGAGCTAATATAGGTACAATAAATTTTTTGTTGCATTTACTTCTGAGTTTAACCAAGAAAAAATATACTAGAATAAATAAATAAATAAACGGATTTTGATTATACTTGATACCTAGTGATATAGCTTAGGTAACAGAATAGCCTATAAACATACCATAAAAAAATTGAAAGTTACATTTTTTACAATATCCTGATGCAAACAATATTTTCAAATATATTCAAAATATAAAGTTAAAAATGGATAAGTATTAAGTTAAAAATTTATATAAATAAAAATACACATGGCTATATATGAAATTAAGCAAACATTTAAGCATCAAAAACAAATTTTATTTATTTTATTAGTTGCTGATTAAACTGCTTACTCACATGGAAAGTAAATTGTAATCGATAGAGCCTATTTCATCATTCAAACTGCTTGTAAATAATAGTGTGGTAGGCATATTATTTGACTACACTGCACATATAGTTTTCTAAATAATGACATACCTACAATAAATGTGTTTTCATTAATATAAAATAATAAATTTTATAGTTACTTCAGTTTGGTTTGATTTTTTTTTTCATACAAAAACATTTTTATACTTAAATATTTTGTAATTTCCTTATCAATTTTACAGGAATAAATAATTATGAGGCATACCATAATATACCACCATAAAGATGGAATTTTTTGCGACATTTTAGTGTACTCAGAATAAAAAAAAAAAACAAATTTAACATTCTTACCTGCTTTACTGTCGGCATTAGGAACATTTTCATCTCGCAATCGCTTTTGAAGCACTGTATATATAACACTGTAGGAATTTATAACACCAAATAATAGTCCATTTGTTAAAAAAGAACCGATTACTATGGAGTATGCTCTGAAACCTCCATCAGGTGGATCATTTGATGTACTATTATTAATTTCTGGTTCTACAGATTTTGGCCTTACTGTTCCTGACAGTAAATCACTGCTTTCCAGTTGGTCTTGATTCTTATCCATTTTTATTTAAAAAAAATAATTAAATATGTCTCGCAATTCTTACAGCCTAAAGCACATGGCTCAATCACAGTTACAGCCAAAAAATATATAAATTCTGATGGAAAAAGCTAATAAAAAATTAACTTTTATTTTACATTAAAGTAAATAAACATTTTTATTCAAAACTAAAAAATAAGAAGTCAACAAATTATTTACTATTTCGATGACATTTCACGTTAATTCACCACCTACTTCTAGACGTAAGACAGGACTGAATAATGAATGGGAACGAAGAATTATGAATGGTACGTTGATTGACTTGACTTGTGAGTTGTGAAGTTTGTGAATGAAATCCTTCTAAAGCTCGGAACACACGTATGTACTCATTGTGATTTCTCAAAACCACAGAGCACACTGTGGAGCACACTTAAAACATACTGTTAAATTATGTAATATATTAAGTTAATAATAAATTCGGCACAGCTTCAAAAATAGTTTTTTTTATTCTATTTAGGTATTTTCATATCATACAATATGATATATTAGGACTATACATAATATACGTGTGGACGCGAAAAATAATATTCTTTTAATAATTAGGTATCAGTTTAAACTTTAACTAATTATTAATTGTTTGAAAATGCTGTGGAGACTTAGGTAAGTATTAAAAATGAAATATCGAAGTTAGGGCTCCCGCACATGGGCCACCGGCCAAAACCACAAAACGCCGCCACCGGCATATTTCCTGTACTTTTCATACATTACTTCTCGTGGCAGTGCTTGTGGCTGTCGCGAGTGACTCGTGTGCAGCGCAGTGGCCAGTGCGGTGACACTGACTTCTCGTGGCTCGTGTGCAGCGACACTTAAAAAAAAAAAGTGAAGTCCCGTGTCCCCGTAGTGGGGTAGGGGGCAGATGCATTATTCATACATCTGTTTCACTGATCGATTTTTGTTTAGGGACAAGTAGGTGATCAGCCTTCTGTGTCCTGCCAGACCGAGACATTTTTTTTTGTCTCCACCGGGAATCGAACCCAGGACCCCTCGGTTCTACGCTCACGCGTCAACCACTGTACCGAGGAGGTGGTCGGTGGAGGTGATCCTTCCCAGCGACACTTAGGTAATGTTAAATTACGGTCTATGTTACGAGTCGGCTATAATATAATGATGCAGAGAACCTGTCTAATATGTTTATTGAGACCATGAATACCAATGCAGTATTTCTTCTTCGCTCACGATAATTTAATAATGCCATCTTACTTGGCGTTTAATCGTGTGTGCGTTATTATTCCTTTTTGAAGGTCGAATATTGTGCAGGTAACAGTACACCTTTTATTGATAACACAAAATAACTTATGTTTCGTTCAAAAACTAAAGGAATGAGTAAAACAACCTTATCAAAAAATAACATATAAGTATATATTTCTTCATAAAATATATTTTAACAAAACAAACAATTATTTGTACTTCTTAACCTCGTTTACCAAATTTTTTATAGCTGGCATCTCTTCTTTGAGATTTTCTTCTAGAGGGCTCTTTTCTTCTTCAGGTGCGATTAAAAACTTGGTTACAGATTCTGTAACAAAATATGAATATGAATTTACAATATTTTACAACCATAAAATATAGGTAATACATAGTATAATAATGGTATGACATGGTCTCATGGGTGTTTGTAACCCACAAGGTAACCCATATACAAAACACAGATTATAAATACAGAAGTTTTAAGTGACAGTTGAAAGAATGCTATTAAACTCATAGTTAACTTTGAAAACTAAAAGTAGGTATAGATGGTGGTAACATCCATAAGAGAATAATAAAGAAAAAAAATCTATATTGAAAATGATCAAGCTACATACATCAATTTGACCGAAATATGGCAGTGGTTATAAAAATTCTTTGCTTATAAAAATCTTTGAAATATTTAAGAAAATAAGTAGAATTTACCTTGATAGTGTTGTAGTTTAGCATAATCCTCTTCCTTTAGCTGTCCTTTCAAGAATGCTATAATAGAAGGGACTTGACGACCAGATGCATGAAGCATGTTTTGGTTCAAGATTGTGAAAGTTGCAAGCGCAGCCAGGTGTAAAACTAGTGCTGGATCATCGCAATTCTCTAACTCGGATATGAGTTTCTCACGATGATTTAGTACAAGCGATCTGTAAGAGAGGAAATTAAAGTACTTGTATTTTAGGATTTCATGAGACATTGCAATATAAGTGCTATGGCTGTGGGTTTAAGTATGTATATACATATTATTATCTTTACAATATATTATTTCCCTTGAAACATTTACGAAACAGACATATTATAATACGATCAATGATCATAGTCAAAAAAATATTTTATTAGGATAGATTTAAACTTACTTATCTTTCTTCTTATCAACCTTCTTCAAGATCATGCCACATTCTGCCAGACACACGTCAACAGCTTGATAAAATGAATCCATATTTTGTTCAGTTAGCGTCACATTCAAAGCACGCAACGGTTTCATGTATTCTTCCGGCAAATCATTCAGAATTTTATTCCTTTGTTCTGGCGATAAAGTATCAACTTGCACAGAAATATTGCACTGATTTGCTGCATATTTACAGAACTCTCCAAGAACATCAGCTCCAAATGTTTTTAATAGATATTTAATGTATGCAGCTTGTTGGTCAGCAGGAAGGAGTTTTAATCCTTTTTCGTATAACTTCATATCATTAACAAGTACATTAATCCTGTCTTGAGCTGATGAATGCGTTTGTTTCTTGTTTTGATTTGCACTCTGCAATAGCTTTTCGGCCAAATCCTTTGCAATTGTGAGCGCTGTTTGGTTTAAGCCCCTGTAAGCAAGAAATGTGATCATGTTTTAATGATGAAATATTCCGAATTGTTACAATATGACCACTGTAGACAAATCAAAATAGGTAAGTATGTATGAAAAAAAATGAAACATTTCTTGTAATAATATTGTGAATTAACATAGAAAATGATACCAGTAAATAATTTCATAGTCACTTACACTTGTAAATACTCCGCAATTTGCGTAACCAAATCCTCCAGACCCTCATTGTCTAACGTATCTTTAATAACCGCTTCAACATTCTCTACTTGAACAATTTCGAGTTGCGCTTGTGCTTTCTTCGTAACTTCCTCGTCAGAATCCGAATCGTGCGCTGCTTGTTTAGTTCTAGCGTGTTTTTTGACAGCTTTAGTCTTAGTTTCTCTGCCCTGTGTACCGCCACCGCCTTTACCGCTAGTTGCTTTGCGTCTACGCTCCTCACGTCTTTCCGTTTTATGGTCTACATGGCTTTGTAATTGTTCGGTTTTGGCCAGTTGTTTCTCTAAGTAGAACTGTTGGTATTGACCAGATTTCACTATGGCTTCTGCTTTCGCATTCGTCATTGGCATGCAAGCTTGTCTTAAGTTCTCGATGTATTGGTTGCTGAAGACTGTAAAATTTATAATTACATATTAGGATGGTAATAAAACATTGGAAAGTGGATGGAAAATATGGGACACTTATGATCTATGTGTAGTTTGTAATATATGACTTATAAAATATTCTTGATTGCAAAATAAATATTAATAAATATTGTATTACAATCCTTACCTGTATTATCAAACACAGTTGTAGATTTAGCATTATTTTTCAACAAAACATCTAACACATTTTCAATATCCTTATCAGATAGGATTGATGGCAACAAATTTACGACATCTAAATAGCTTTTAGACGCAATACATTCTTCCAACGCTGTCTCCAATTGTAACTTAATTTGTGACCCAATCAAACAAGTGCTTAAAAATATCATATCTTCATCGTGTATCACTCTTTTAACGTAGCCTTTAGGGTCCGATATTCCCAAGCGAGTCAAAGCATCATACTCCAAATAGTTATTTTGTTTCCAAAAGCTCATAACCCATTCATTTTGAGACTTGGTGTAACAAGATGGTACATAAAGAGCTCCAGAATGTCTGCCTGTTAACACACCAGGAGCATTTATCTGATCAAATAAATTCATAAAAAGACGTTCAGCTACATTACAGTGACTGATAATTATTCCAATTTGAGTTGGTTTCAGTAAGCCCATCAAGGCTCCCCTAATCTTGGCTTTTGTTCTTGTTATGTATTCTTCAGTATAGAAAGTCCTGGGTTCAGAGGGATCCTGTTTCCCTATAATCAATGTACCCAAGTTCTTTTCTAAAATGGTATGCAACAGAAAGTCAGCAGGCAAATCATACTGCAATGTCAACTCGCCAACTGAAATTTGCCCTTGCAGTTGTAACTTCTCATTTATCTCTCTCGCTATTTTATGAGTGTATTCATCCGATATAAGATATCCAGATATTAATTGGACATCTTTTCCCCTGATTATCTCATGGAGATTATTGTTTATTTGATTTAGATCAACACTTAACTCTCTGGCTAAATCAACAGTGTTAACTCTGCCACCTCTGACATATAATTCATCTTTGATTTCTTTAACTAACTGCTGTGACGTTAAGTACTCTTTGCCATCAGTGGTAAATATTACATCTATTAATTTAAGCTCAAGTAGCTTTGTCACTATTTCTATACAATTCCTCTCTGATAATCTGAAAGTTATAATTATTGTATAAGTTTATCGTTTTTTTTATAGGATAACTACTATTAATCAAATCAATTCAATCGTTTCATCAATTCCTAACATAAGTACATAGTTAAATATACAAGAAAAAGATACCTTTGAGAAGTTGAGCTAAGCTGAGCTTTTTGAAAGTCAGCAGCTAATCTTTTAATTTCATCCCAATCAGTTGAAGGAGCCATTGCTACCTAGATAAATTAAAATTGTAAGTATGTTTATATAGTAAGGATAATTTTATATAACTACTTATATAGCTAAAAAAAATTAGGACTATAGGTTATATAGGACTAGTTCATCTCTATTCGCAGGTAAATATGTGCAATAAATAAGAATTCAATTCTAAATTCTCTTCCTGCACCTTCAACACAATTCAATTTTCATTTAAACTTACTTAAATACTTGGCGCTAAAGAAACCTTTCAATTCAACACACCAGAATCTTTATTCCTACTGCATTCATACAATTTCTTGTTTTATTACTTAATTCAATAAATCAATAGTTTAATTTTTCATTTTAATAATAATTTTCGAATACTACCTTGTAATATTATGACAACCAGATGACAGCCAAATGGCACGTCAGCTACCGTCAGTCCGTCAGCCGTCACTTTTCTGAAGGAAAAAAAGTGAAAGGGACGGTCTACACTACAGATACTTAATATCATACGATTATTAAATTTATAGTCTGTGGCCGTATTGACAAGTTCGACATTTCGACTTTCGAAACTCGAGTGCCAGGATTTCCAAGGGAATTCATTGCATATTTTCTCAATTTTGAATTTTCAGTATCTCATATTTTTTGAGTAAAATTGTGCGTTTACTATAGTTTACTTTTACTGCATACAAGGAAAGAATTCTTTATAACCAAATTTTATAAAATAAAACCATTAATAAAACAAACAATTTGTGTTTGGTAATATATTATCTGGGAAGTAAAATGAATACCACATCAAAATTAAAAAATGCATCATTACTCAATTGAGAAGCCATTATTTTTGTTAATATTTTAGTGTTCAATAATGAATTAAAATACAAAATATGTATACATTCTCTAATTTAGGGAGTTTATGCTTGGCTAAATATAAAGTGAAACATAACTGAAATTAGATAACATATTTTCTAAAAAATGTGTTGCAACTTATGCATTATTAATATTTCTATATTGTTACACTTAAGTTTAGCCGGCTAAAGATAGAACAAACTAACATTAACACCTCGTCGAAAATAAACCTAAGTTTAGCCGGCTAATCTTAAGTTTATGTTCTCACCTACCTTTAGCCGTAACATATATATGTACCTCAATTTCGGAACAAAGACAAAATATATGACATCATCAATACAAGCTTGAAGCCCACAAGAGCCAACTATATAAAACATTAAAAATGCTAAATATTTAATCATTAACTTGTGACAACTGACACAGGCTTTTAAAATAGATGTCATTTTATGAACATTTAATAAGTTAATAATACAAATTTAGAAACTTAAGACAATTAATTTGAAAACATTTGCAAAGATATTGAAGCTATGTATTGGCAGTCCAGTATAGACACGGCCTTACTAATAAAATGTTAAACAATGGATAAATTTCTACCATTTTCTACCATAGCTGTGTCCTGCTCTTGCTCACATGAAACGTCAATCATAAAAACAAGACAGGTTATTGCAATAACTAATCCATTGAATAGCAAATGGGTAACATTTTATTAGTAAGACCGTTATTGTTTATCTGGTTTATTAGCTGGATGCTTTTGCAGCTTGCCGTCTTTTCACATCCCAGTTGTAAACTCTAGCCATGTTCACTTCTGTTGTAGTCCATTGGTCTCTGTGAAGATATCACATACATTTAAAATAATGAAAATAAACAAAATAGAAAAAAAAATGCTGCACTCCGGGAGTGCCGCGGCCGGCAGAAGTGAACACTTGATTATTAACTTTTTTTTTTTTTTTTTTTTTTTTTTAATTTTAGATT
>CAJQZN010037715.1:0-21050 GCA_907164685.1 Colias eurytheme | reverse complement strand
TAAGTTTGAAAAATCAGATGTTTTGCGCGAAGTGACAGTAGTACCACCTCAACGCTTCGCTTATGAGGCGTGCAATAGACGTCCAAAGAGAAGAAACATAAAATATCAAATATCGTGCGCGAAAAAGCGGCTTCTGGAGTAAAATGTAATTGGCCACATTACGACATGATAATCCTAATAGCCTATCTACACCCTTTTATCTTATATATAAAATTCTCGTGTCACAATAGTCTGCATACTCCTCCGAAACGGGTGGACCGATTCTCATGAAATTTTCTGTGCATATCGGGTAAGTCTGAGAATCGGCCAACATCTATTTTTCATATGTACCACGGGCGAAGCCGGGGCGGACCGCTAGTAATTTATAATATCATTGCTTGTATACGAATGTTTTGTCAAGAGACGAGGCGAACGCCGAACATGAACGTGTAAATGCACCTTTAGAGGTTTTCAGCGGCGCGGTCGCGTAGTATTAGTGTTTATTTTAAAATAATGTGTACATTCTGAGTGGTAATTTTTAGTATTGTACGTAGAATTTGGGAAACCTCTGAATAAGTAAGCAGTAAACATTTATTTTTCTTTTTAGCACCCGTTAGGTCAACTATGCTTTTTACGAATATATTTTAATTGAAGCTTTGCATTGATAACGAAGACTATTATCATCGCAATTATTATTTATGTTTAATATTTAATGCTATTTAAATCTACAAAACATATGTGGTAAGAATGCAATTGTATTTTTTATCATATAGCTACTTAATAATATTAACAAATCATCAGTCGCATCCTATGTCCAAAATAGAAATTATGCTGAAATGTTTAAATTAAATAAATAAAGATTTATAATAGAAAAATGTTTCAGATAACAATCAAAAAGTCTAAAATATATCTTCAATTTTCCGCCATAAACAAATTTGCGGCCATAAATCAATTAAAAAGTTTATAATGAAATCGCTAACGCATGACTGTATTGCAAACAATGGATCTCGGAAACGCGTTCAGTATCCGGTCGCCTGGTATTTGGGAACTATTTAAGGAAAATATTTGAAGTTTGCACCAAATATTTGTATCATGATAATATATAGGATAGTCAACGATCCCGGTTATCTGCTAGGTAAGGGTTGGTGACCACAATTCAGTATAATTTAATGGGAAATTAAGGAAGAGTTCATTCATTAAATTTTTTAGCGTTTAGTCCTTCTAGAATATTCTACTGCCTTGTTCCTTTATAGCCGTTGTGGCATAGAATATATACTCTAATGTTGTGGTTCAATAGACAAACCGTTTTTAACTGAAAATTTACTGAATATTTAATGAGGTTACTCAATTGACAATATCTTAGGAATCAGGTAAAAAAAAATGCAAGAATTTCAGAATAGCTAGAAAAGTTTATGATTACTTATTTTCTATCTTTTTGCAAATCTAAAGTTATCTGCAATAAAACGATCAACTACCGACTACGTCTTCGAGTATCGAATCGAAAGTCGATCCTTCAAGAACTAATTAATTAAAAACAAGAAACCGCGGGATCAAGATCCATCTTCCACACAAAAACCTTCTAACAAATAGTTCCAGTATCCATCGCAGACAATCGTAGATGTTGAGGGAATTAATTGTAAAACAAACTGCAACTCGATGGACTTGAAGTTTCTAAATCAGAATTGAAGGAGATTCCAGTTTAATTAACTGCTGAGCGTGATTTTGTGGTTCTTGGTATTGGTTGGGTATTCCATCTTGCAATTGTATAGAAATCTATTTATGAATGTTCCATGATGCTTTGAAGAACCTTGCAATCTGTACTGGATATGTTTTTAAGCTATTGCATAGTTTCTATCGCGGGCCTTGAGCGCGGGGACCGAATCCAGAAATTCCGTAACGAAAAACCTCACGCTCCCCATTTCGACGGGCGCGGAGGCGTGGCTTGAAGGCATAGCATGCAATAGCTTTACCGCGGCAGTCTCCGAGTGCCACACGTCTTTTTTCTTCTAGAATGAAATAGCTGATGGTAAATTTTGAATTTCTAAATGTAATGTTAGTAACGTAGGTAACCAGCGTAATACTATAGTGAGGTAAGTATGATGTAACTATGATAATGTACCTATACGTTGGTATGCAAACCAGTAGGAACATTCATAAAAATTATAGAAAATATTGTAGGAGATAAAACATTATCGTAATAAGATAGCACATCTTGTGAAATATGGAAGCTTTGTCTGAATTAAAACCTACCCACTTCTCTTGCAATCATTAATAATTACTTGTTTATCATCACTATCACTACATAGTATAAAACAAAGTCGCTTTCTTAGTCCCTATGTCCCTTTGTATGCTTAAATCTTTAAAATTAATAACTAACGGATTTTGATGCGATATATAATGTTTATAATGTACTAGCAATGCCCTGCGGTTTCACCCGCATAGATACCGATATCGTTACAGTGAAAAGTCTACTACAGGTCGGACTATAGGTTTAATTTTTAATCACATGAAAATCACCTTTACCCCGTCCCGCACTACGGCCTTTTTTTTTTAGTGGGGAAATCTTTCATAGATACCCACGGCCTCCGGGGGAGGGGCCGTGGTTTATGTCGGATTCTTACCGACCAAAACCCCACTGTGTTCCGTCAAGACGCATATTGGTAGAATTCCTCCGTGACCCCCGCACTACGGCCTGCTCGAACAGTATTATACCTACTATTTTCTGTAGATTGACACTTTTAAAAATTCGTTATATCTTTTGAATGGAATATCCAATTCTTTTCATTTAAAAAGTATTTTGCTGGTATTGAAACAGTCTATAATAAAACATCATTTAATGGGATAAGGATTAATATATGTGTATGGATAACATGGTTTGATTACTGTCGGCACTTCTATTTACTTTGAAAACGTAAAAAAGTTGTTGTAGTAACATAACTACTGAAGATGGACATATGGTATCGCGGACTTTCTTGTAGATATTGATCCATTCTATAATACCGTAGAACATTTTTTTGTTCTATCTTCAATAGATTCCGCAGCGCACGCGATGACAGAAGTTTTATTGAGGATTTTTTTACACCTTGGGTTACATTATTGCATTTTTGGTAAGGATCTCTAATTTTTTTGAAAATGCAATATAGCCTATGTTGCTCAGTAAAGATGCAGCTTTCTAATGGTGAAAGAATTTTTGAAATCGGTCCAGTAGTTTTTGCGTGAAAACCATACATACATACATACATACATACATACTTACAAACTTTTCCTCTTTATAATATTAGTATAGATATGTATATATAATTTATTAGGTTTTAGACAAAGCGGGCGAAGCCGCGGGCGGTAAGCTAGTATCTAATAAGTAGCTATTAATAGTGGTGTTATGGAAAATCCCAAAGTAAAATATTAATGCCAATTATAGCACTCAGCAAAGAGTTTGTAACTAAACGAAGTCATTAAAGTCTTGAATGGGAACTCGAAGTTCGCAAGTAAATTAATAAAACATGTCGAAATAAGTGTTTCCAACTTTGCTGTTTATGAATTCAGTGGGAAGGGTTAGTTGCACTTGACGTTGTACCAACGCTAGAGCTGCAGTTTTAACACGCTTATATTAGTTTAACATGTATGTTTGTATTTAACCTTTAGATTTGGCCCACTTTCAATGGACAAATTTGAAAGTAGGTACATGACGATGACAAAAATGATTAAACCTTTCTTGTTACTTATTTTTTTAAGTAGGCATACATATTTAGAAAGGGGTGTGATCACTAGGTACCGCATGTGAACATTTGCTGTCGGTAGTCAGCTGATACAAATTCCTATAACCGAATAAATGTAAACGGCTAACATAAAATATAAGTCACAATAATATACAAAATTATATTTGAATTTTCGGATTATGAAATAACGCAGAATATGTATTTCAAAGCTCTATTTACATATTGTGGTTTATCTAAAACATATTAAAGCCCTTAAATAAACACTATAGCCTATAAACCTAAGGATTATACTCAATAATGATGTTCTAAACGGCTTCAAAATCTTCAACGGTTATAACATTAATTTAAGATGAAATTTGTTTAAACTAAGATTAATAGTATACACGGCGTCCTAATTAATTACTACAAGTATCAAATATGCTGAAATAGACTTCAACTACAAGTACCAAGACTAATTACTCAATATAACACAGTTTGTACGAAGCATCTTAAATAAATAAATATTTATCAGAAGATTGACGTTGATTTAGGTTCTCTCTTATAAGGGGCAACCGGGGTTTCAATAAGTTAGTTTGTGAATATTAAGAATCGAACCTTTTTTGCATTGGGAAGTCCCTAAAATAGCATTGGCGTGTCACTGCTATGGAAAAATGGAATATATTTGAAAGGAATAAGGTTCAAATTTGTTTGTTCGTGTGTTTTCTTATGTGGCTACGTAATGTCTACATAAAGTGAGTTACTTATTTTCGTAGTTGAGTAATCGCTCTAGCCCTTACCGAAAGGTTCACGTAAAACCATAAAAAGCGAATACAATTTGGGTGACTTGAATGCCTTTTCTTAAAGAATAATATATATGCCTAAGTCTTAAATAAATATTCACTAACAAATATTTTAGAGGAAAGATTTGATGTCTATCTACGAATTAACTATAAACTGCTTGACTGATTTGGCAATTGAATTAAAATTTTTTCTTTAAATTAAAGAGTCAGGACAAGCAGCATTAATACGTCCCTAAATATACGAAGCCCTAACGCATATTTAGCAAACTTTGTTAAAAAAAGAAAGCGACTATTAAAAAGTGTTTCTAAATTATTTTAAACTCACATGTTTCTTTTCAAAATGTTAATACAACAAGCGGTTATACATGAGGTTATTTGGAAGTTTTGCCAAGTGATTGTAGCTAAGATTTATAGCAGTGTCTTATCGTATCATGATTTTGTACATGTTTCTTTGGTTTCGCGATTGTTTTAGTTAAAAGGTATCATGCTAGAAGATAGGTATTTAAAATTATTACTTAAAAATTGTTATTTATCTATTTAATACTTGGCATACGAACCTATTTGTTTTAACCTTAAACATCTCATTGCTGACAACTTGTAGCACCTATTAAAATATCTCGTCTCTACAAGAATTTATATACCGAATTCATTATAAGATATAGGTTTGATAACTATATAGTTAAAGTAAATTACTTCACCATTAACATACATACTTAAAACACACTCAATAAAAATTATCCTCTATAAGTTTCTTCAATTCTACAAACACAGAGCTTAAATATGGTAGAGCAGAAAACACGGTTCGCTCAGGTTCGTTTTTCTAATCTCCCAAAGATATTATGATGAGACCGTCACGATATTGGCGGCCATATTGGATATTTGCGTATGCACCCTGCACCGGTATTACTAGCTACATAGTATAAAGAGAAAAGTAAGTTATCTTCGAACAAAGATACATCGCGCCGTTTATATGTACGCGGAGCGCTTGGCCACGCCGCTCGGTTCCTACTCATGGACATTTCGTTAAGTTTTCTACATATACAAAAGCTAAGCCATTTGAGTTTCCACTTTCACTGTAATTGTATAGCCTTTGGATATTCGCTGACCGGTCTCATGAGGGCCGCGGCATTGCTGTGAGCGGTCGGTGTTTGGTTATACAAGTATTTAAAATATCAACGTTACAAGTGACAACCCTGCGCCTCGCGAGTTAAGGTACCATGCGCTCCTAAACGCCGGGAGTCGGCCTACTTCTCTCTTTATACTATGACCGGTATTACCAGCTATTTGCTTCTCTCTGTTTATTCACGGATTTCCTCGAAATGAAACCGAGTTGCGAATAACCGTTTCGAGTGAATTGAGGATTGAGATTGACCGTCTATATAAAAATGATTTTGGGCTGGCTAACATCGGGTTTTGTGGGATCGGTTTTCTATCAAATTCTTTGTGGATAATTCCCTTTGAATTAGATCGTTACACGGAAAGGCTGAATATGATGTGCCGGTTGGTTTTACAGTAGATATATTTGTTTTCGTAAAATATTGGAGGCTGTTTTTTAATCGTGTTGCTTATTTTAATTTTAGCCCATCGTATAGATGATATAATTACTAGAAAAAAAAATGTAACAAGTATTGAAACTAATAATACAATATAAAAATATAATATTGACTGTTACTTTTGGTAATTAAGTAAATTCGTATTCACTTATCTATATTTTGTATAAATTGACAAGATAATACTTCACTAACGAGATAAAATAGAGAATTTCTGCAAGTCACGTGAATTTATGTGATGTGAAGAATGAAAATGGATGGCCAAGTGGCATGAGATTGATATTTGAGCTCGTTTTTTGGTATAAATAGTTTCATATGTTTAGTTCGATATAGGTATTTTGAATGAGACATTAATTTGATATGAGTTAACTGCTGAATAGTTTTGGATGAATTGATATCTATAAACTTATTATGTAGGTAATAATTGAAACAGGATTCAATAGGGACAGGGAAATTGTATTTGAATGGCAAGTCTTCATCTTCACCTGAATTATCTAAAATTTTCAGATTATTATATTGTACTAGCGGTCCGCCCCGGCTTCGCCCGTGGTACATATTTCGCAATAAAAGGTAGCCTATGTTCTTTCTCAGGGTATAAAGATTATTTGTGCCAAATTTCATCAAAATCGGTCCAGTAGTTTATGCGTGAAAACCATACATACATACATACAAACCTTTCCTCTTTATAATATTAGTATAGATTAAGATTAATTTTCAGTATTTACTAATTCCATAATAATATTTTACATACAAAAATATATGCGTTGTGAAAGAAATCAACATGAACTATGATTACAAAAATAAAACAATTCACCAATCATGTACCTTGTTTAGTCAAGTGTAGTATATTAGAAAGATTATTGAATCAGATGTACAAAGTTGTTGTTTTTATATATTTCAAACTCTACAACCTGAATGTACAAAATCAAATGTTTATCTATCTTATATATAAAAATGAATCGCAAAATGTGTTGGTAAGCGCATAACTCGAGAACGGCTGAACCGATTTCGATAATTCTTTTTTTATTATATTCCTTGAAGTACGAGGATGGTTTTTATGTAGAGAAAACGTAAATATGTACCACGGGCGAAGCCGGGGCGGACCGCTAGTATTATAATAAAAATGAATTGCCAAATGTGTAGTTACGTCTCTACCGATTCTACTTCTTTTTATATGGATTTTCTGAAGATTATATGGAGAAAAAACACAAAAAATGGCAATAGGACAACCAACGTCTGAATAGTCAAAAAATAAATTCATAATTAAGACTTAACTACTTTTAAGTCAATTAGTCTTAACGCGACTTTTTCCCCGCAGCTCCCAGAAATTTATATTTTATTAAATACTAGCTGTTGCCCGCGACTTCGTCCGCGATTACGTCGTTTTTCGTCATTCGTCGTTTAAAAAAATACGTGACACTTTATTTTTGAATGTTCTTAATTGTCTCTTATAAAATTTAACTAAATTAAAATTGAACACTGATAAGAAAATCTTAAAATCGGAGGAAATCGAAAATCTGAGGAAAACATGAATGAATGTGATTTAAATTCTACATTACTTAGTATTTCAAATCATAATCTAAATTAAATGTAGATTAACAGTTTGAGCGCACCGTTATAGAATATATTGTACCTAAGTATTAAATTACGTTAGTTTACATAGTAACAAAACAAAAACACGATGACTTTCTTTCGCGCTCGGTACCACAAACTAAGCATGTTAATGGTACGTGGCCCGCGTCACTTTACCCCCCGCGAGTTCCCCTCCGTTGCTATGCGAAAATATATTCGTCGCCCTGCTGTAGAAAAAATTGTAATACTGTGGCCTGGGCGTTATAACACGCCCAGGAAGTTCCTGAGTGCCGATAGACGTCCGTCTATCGGCATTTATAACAATTTTATATTAATATCACCATTCACCATCTTGAGGAAAAGCTTCTAATGTCGATTTAAAACTGCATACATACGAATTAACCTGATGAAACATGTTCTAAAATTGTCCTTACTCCACTTTAAAGCATTACAAAAATAACATACTACGTTAATATCGCCTATACAGAAGATGATCTGTAATCAATTGTGAGGTTATAAGCAAACCCACTTTTATATTTGTCGGACCCCACCACCGAATTCGTAGATTGATCTTCTATGTTTACCTCTAATCTAAGTTATTAAGACTATGTCGAAATCTGTCTGCAGTAAGAGGGGCCTCTCGCTATTCGTCCGTTTCCAGAGACCGAATAGTTTCAATTCTTAATCTTTCTCGTTTTTGTCTCAATTAATTGTAATATTCGCGTCCTTACTCTAGTCATTGCTTATGCTCATGTTCATCTTCAAGAGATCGAATAATATTATGGTGCACCCTATCATTTGTCAAACGGTCTTCATATTGAGTAAAAGTTTCAGATTCTCGAGATAAAATATGACGGCCGTGATCAGCTGTGAGACATTATACCCTCTCAGTGAAGGTTTCGGTCTCACGGGATAGTACATGCCGTTCGCGGTCAGCTGTGAGCCGCAATTCTCGTTGTGAAGCGGTTTCAGGTTCTCGGCATAACACATGTTGTTTTCGGCCTATAGTAAGCCTCTTACCTCTAACGATTCTTGAGAACTCTTATTTCTCATTTTCTTAGCTTTGCTCGATTTTCGAGATAAAGATTTTTTAGGTGGCACTGATGCATGAAAATAAAAATTGAGTTGAAACGGACTGAGAGTGTTATAGACAAATATAATCAGAAAGCTTCGAACTCCTAAGCTATCGGAAGTTACACGTGTTATTGTGAGTCAACCATAAAAGATATACATTTATGATGTCGGGAGATATTTTTTATATAATAAGAAGAACATTTCTTTCATACAATATGATTTCTGTGTAGCTTTAACTCTACTTTTACTGCTCTGCTCAGGAATATGTAAAATAATTGTACCAAGTTTCGTTTAAATCCGTCGAGTAGTTTTTGTTTCTATAACGGTTATACGGACAGACAGACGGACAAAAATTTTACTGTTTGCTTCGTTGGCATCAGTGTCGATCCCTAATCACCCCGTGATAGTTATTTAGGAAATATATTTCATGTACAGATTTAATATACCTAAGTATACATAATATATTTAGATTCCAATTTCCATGTAACGTTAAATTCGACTATACAATAACTAACAGACAACGCAGGTTACTCTCGTTTCCGTAAGTTGAGGCGGCTACATATTCGGTCCTCATAACATCACTTTTAGTGAACGAAACGACAGCGCGGTTTAATTCGATGCCAATACCATCAGAAAAAAGGAAATATTTTTAATTGTGAAAAAATATTATGATTTACACTATTAACACTATTTTAATATAAAATATATGGCTGTGAGTGTGTAAAAATAAATCCAGCTAGTTTCACACCACACTTATGTTTATAATTAGCTATACGACATGAAAATATACATATTAATTACCAAGCAATAATCATACAGGTAAATACTGAACAAAAGTATTAACAGTCAAAGTTTATTTTTACTAACATTTAACAACATGTAAATGATGAAAAAATAATAATTATCAACGAACTAACCTTTTCTATAATACTTAACACAGCACATTTTTTAAATTATCTTGCTCAACTCTGCTCAAAAATTTGAGGGTTTTGTTGGAACTTTAATGTGTCAAAACTATGATATATCTAAACTACGATACAACTTGCATGCGGAAATGCTCATTACAATCTGTGAATTTAAAGAATAACTAACAACATACTATTCAATTTTATTGAGCTGATGAATATCTTTTGCCTGGAAAATCACCGCCGCCTAATAAATATACTGTGTTTTCTTATAAAATCGTAACATAATTTCTTTTATCTACTAAATTTTAATAAATAAGTTCTCTTTGTTATTTTCATCTAAAAATGAGCTTGAGCTTATATTAGGCAAAAGTATACATTAAAATTTCAGGACCGCACCTTAAATGGGGCGCTTGGAAAATATGCCTACGGGTTATTAATAGAGAAATGATACACAACAAAGTTATGTTGGTTCCATTTTATTTATAAAATATAATGAAAATGGGCAAATATAAAACATATTATGTAAAATGATTAAAAATAAATAAATGAAGCAACTACGATTCAAAGAAAACATCTTTTTCAGTGTGAAAATGCTCTATGCAATCCTGGATGATGAGTATATCATGTACTCTCATCCCAGTACGGTCGATAGCCATAACGATAAATATTATAATCAGATAACAGCAAAGTCAGAATAAAAATCATAACTTGTACAGTTGTGAGTGCAAAATTTATGTTTCATTTGGCAATAACATTTTTTTCGGTACTAAAACGTAGTACTTTGATATGTGGTTGGCTGCCCCTTCTCTCCTTCCTAAAAATATCCTCCAAAATTACCCGAGATACTTCCAATGATTGAACCATACGTTGGACATTAACTTCAGTCAAAAATTGACGAAGCGGATGATTACTAATTTCCACTTAATCCTCGCTGCCACTATCTTCATCATCAAATCATCAATTTTCAAGTGGTGTTGTAAAATTGTCAGCAGAAATCGTCTTCCAAAGGCGATATAATTTTATGAACATTGAATCTGTAAATAAAAATCAAAAGTTAACTGTAAATCTATAAAAAAAGCTACTTACAAATAAAATTTTATCAACAAACTATTGTTCCCAACGCACCTCAAAATCTTGTAAAAGTCAAAAAGAATTCATCATTTTATTATTTCATTCTAAAAGTGTAATATAAAACCTTTATAAAACCAATAAAAATGTTGTGTGGTTTTATGAAACCACGGTAAAAGTGAAACTTAGGCACAAAATTATCGTATTTGTACGATAATTATCGTACGGTTCGACCGTCACGCGACATGCGCTACACAGACCAAAAAGTTTGAGACGATGTAATAAAAGTTTCACTTTAAAAAACATGAATTGCTATCATTATAAATAATAAATACCTATAAAAGTAACAACTTACCTTTTGTGGGAACGCATGGTGAAAATTCACAAAACACAAAGATTGAATTTGATATTTTTGGTTTTATGACATTCAAATGCTTTATAAATATAAATTTATAAATAATAAATTTATAAAGAATAGAAACATTCGATCACGAAATTATGTGGGTTCGAGTCCCGCCTCATGATCGAATTTTTTCTATTCTTTATAAATTTATAAAACACGAAGATTTTAAAAATGTAACCAATGAACACAATCAATATAAGATTAATTGTAATATTGCTCTGAGATTGTAATGGTGTCTAGTTTGACTTAAAATAATAAACATCTACCCTCACTTTTAAAAATGTAGTATATTCACACGAAATATAAGCGCACCTTATAGGGAAGGGAAGATATGGGTTAAAGAGTTAAATAAATAACATGATTATATTTAAATTATTAATTTTCAACAGTATTTTCAGTAGTGTTAACATGTAAATTGATTTGATTTTTACGAAATCTCATAGATGGCGCTGTTTCAGATTTGTCTTTATACTACTAAATTCATTAAACTGTTTCTCTGCCCAAATTACGTAAATGACATAGTTTTTATTTTGTAAAGCTAGATAATAGCATGGCTTACTCGAAACCAACATTTAAACATGAGTCTTTAGATTGTACGCTGTCGTAGTACACGGAATATGTAAGAAAAATAAAGGTTCACAGCTCCTCCCCCGAAGGTGATATCATGATAATATGTTTAAACTATCCTCACCCGACCTCTTAGGAATATTCATGCAAAATTTGAAGTAAATCTATGCAGTACTTTTCGAGATTAGCTCGGTCAAACATACAGACAAACAGACAAACAGACAAACAGACAAACAGACAAAAATTCTAAAAACTATATTTTTGGCTTCTATATCGATTATAGATCATGGATTATGTATTCTTTTAAAAAAATATTCAATGTACAGTTTTGACTTTCCTACGATTTTATTATATGTATAGATCACATTCAAACTTACACTATTCACTATGAATAAAATAAAACAAAGGGCTTCGTGTGAAACAGTCGAGGTTACACGCAGTTGAGAGAAAAGAATTATTTCACTGCGATCCGTTGAATGGACGCACCGGGGGCGTTTGTTAAAATATTCTGTGGAAATACCTACTGCTTTTTTGTTCATTTTTATTTTCATGTGACAAAACTGTGAATCTTATTAAGATTTCGCGTTTAATGTTGCTTGGAAGTTTGGAATTGGGTGAAAGAGGAAGAGGAGAGAAAAAGGTGTGCTTGAGAAAACATATTTTTGAAGTTTTGAAAAATATATTTATTTAGGAGATTATAGAACGTAGAAAATACTTATATAATATATACTACTAGCGGTCCGCCCCGGCTTCGCCCGTGGTACATATGAAAAACAGATGTTGGCCGATTCTCAGACTTACCCGATATGCACAGAAAATTTCATGAGAATCGGTCCACCCGTTTCGGAGGAGTATGCAGACTAACATTGTGACACGAGAATTTTATATATAAGAAGATTATTATAATATTTCTAATGTTTCGAGGTTAATCGTTCAAATTTGCACTCAATACTGTAAGATTTAAACACCGAATAAAAAAATCTAAACGCCTAAGTATAAATAATTCTGTATTTGAGATGTTGCGAATATTTTTTATTGTGTTACATTTTAAATAAACATATTATCATTTGTTTAATTACAAGCACTTGAATATTCTTCAAATACCTACCTACTCCCTTTTACTCTATTTCTAGACAATAAATACAAATCAGTCTACTTACCTGTTTTTTTTTTGCATTTTCTCTCTTCCTTTCCATTACATATAAAGTCGAAAATATATTATTTCTCCATATTATATATACAGGAACATCCAGTCAAGTCGCATTAGACTGAACAAAGCCCACCTCCAAACATAAATCAAAAACTTCACAAATGACACGCCAAGACAGGTATCAGAATTTATTTTTGTAGGAACACCATGTCTTGGTCGCATTTTTTTTTTTGCAAAATATTTATTTAATGAATATAGCAATATTAATTACTAAGTTCATAAGATCTGATTTTATTAAATGTTATATAGAAATTGACTAGCAAAATGACGAATGTAACTGCATAAATATGAATAGAGCTTCAAAATTGCTAGTAAGCAGTCGTCTTTCAAACAGCTTAGTAATGATGAAAGTCTCAATTCATTCATTTAGTTTCCATTTCATTTGGTATATACTTATTTAAAATGAAAATTAACTTACTTAAATATGAAGATATAAATAAGCTGTACATATCTAATAACTGCTACACAACAACCTCTAAAATCAAACACCAAAACAATTACCCCTCAAATGATATGCTATGAATTACAAGAACAACCCACAGTTAATTTAAACTAAGGCAATTAAGTTGCGGTCCCCAGACCACAAAATGATTGGTCACCGTCTGCGAGCCTAGTTATTTAGTTAACTTTTCACTTGGAACTTGTAAATGTATGTAAATACGTAAGTATGATTTATTGTTTCGATAGTCCCAAGTAGTGTGTGTATATTTTGATAAAGAGGTGTTTTGGTTTGTGAAGTGGTGGGAAGCAAATTGCTTTGTAGGTAACTTGGCTTTTTTGAAGTGCTTCTCACTCATATTATAAACGAAAGAGAAAGAATTTAATGACATGAAATACCGGATAAGTGAAATTACACATTAGTTGTCTATTACATAGTTAAAATGCAGTATTTTTATTGAAAAGTTTGCATTTAAACAACGACTTATTCATTATGCACACTATTAATCTTGCGTTTAAAATAATTTACATTAGACGAAATTGCCCGACAACCTTTTTTAATTTCGTAATCGTAGTTAGTCTTTAATGTTTTATTCAAGTTTAACATCACTTTATTCAATTACGCATATATCACGAAAGCATCAAAATAACAATTATCAAAGACGAAAGTTATGTCACACATTGTTTCTCCGTTCACCACAACTGTATTGCCATGTTTCGCAGTCAGTACGGTGACATAGTCAAAGGCTGTACTGTATTCGATTAATTAGTGCATAATCAAGTGACGTCAGGCGAAGGCTAACTACCGAATATTCAGCTCTGATTGTCTGTTATTGATTCGTGAGCTTTTGATATGGTTACGGTTTGAATTAAATTAGCTATTTGTATTAAATTTTATGGAAGCGTTTGGTTTGTGGTGGATTTGGGACTAGAGATAATATTATTGCAATGATATTGAATGCACTAATCCTTATTTTGTGGTAGTGAAACTAATTTATACGTCTTTATAATTGTGATTTAATTTTGAACTGCAGTAATCATCAGTACAATTAATCTTTCTTAATTTTTATATGTAGACACTATAGTATCCTTATAAAGGCATATATTAAAAATAGTTAATATCTCTGTGTGCTAGATGAATCTCAAAAAATATTTGATTAAAAGTCGTCCATAACACACTTCGCTTGCTAGCTTCTTGTGCTCAATTACAGCTTTTTAAACTGAGTAAATACTAAATATCTCATTGCAATAATTCTCCCATAAATCAGTTCAATGAACTTGAAGTACCCAGTTCTCAGTAATATGTATCTTTCTTATATATAAAAATGAATCGCAAAATGTGTTGGTAAGCGCATATAACTCGTGAACGGCTGAACCGATTTCGATAATTCTTTTTTTATTATATTCCTTGAAGTACGAGGATGGTTTTTATGTAGAGAAAACGTAAATATGTACCACGGGCGAAGCCGGGGCGGACCGCTAGTAATCAAATAGATGTATCCTTCTTTATTGTGTATTTTAATTCAACAGATTGTGCGCTTTTATTAACAACTCCAACTAATAGACATCAATCGATACAAGACAACCTGTGACGAAGCTCATTTCGCAGTAAACAATTCAAAGCCGAGTGAATGCAATTACTTGAACTCGTATCCTGCATTCGTAATGCCTGTGTCTTAATTAAGCCTCAGCTGCATGCGACATCTTGAGAACGGATGGGATCCGTCTTGATTTGGGAGATATGTTAACTAATAAGAATCGGCTTATTTGCTTATTTGTTACCATTTGAACCCAAAACTACACCGACTTGATTGATTTGGGATATAGGTTAACCTATATGCCAAGTCTAATAAGGGAAAGTAACTACGTTTTGAATTAGCTTATTTGTTACTATTTGAATCAAAGCTACACCGATTTGATTGGTTTTATTATCGAAAAGCATAATATCT
This sequence comes from Colias eurytheme, assembly GCA_907164685.1. NCBI lineage: Eukaryota > Metazoa > Arthropoda > Insecta > Lepidoptera > Pieridae > Colias > Colias eurytheme. The sequence continues at coordinate 5,837 of CAJQZN010037715.1, read as the reverse complement.
ATATCAACAAAGTAATCTAAATCTTTATTGAGAAACATATAGTTTACATTTTCTTTAAGAAGAGCTGGAGCAGCTTTAGGGTTTCCGCCATACCTACCACAAAATCTTGTTGACATGTTAAGAGAAGAAATAAAAGAAAAAAGACGCGATAATATTAACTTAGTTAAGAAATTGTATGTAAAAAACAAATGAAATCTTTTGTAGCGCCTAATATTCAACAAATAATTTGGGTGTTTAATCCCTGGCTTCTCACAATGTTAGAAATAATGGTGATCCGCTTAAATACCTATTCTGTAAAAGAATTCTTCTATAAAAATAAACTCTATCCCCTCGAAATACGGTTCATATCGCGATCGAGATTTTCATTGATCTCACTATTTCTCGTGTCTCATTAGAGGCAATTAATTTGCAAGACGCGGGATGTAATCAAAGTGAGGATATCAAGTGTCGTATTACGGTGCATTAAGGTCGATAATTCGACAGATAGTTAGGCGTAAAATCTAACGAGATCGGTGTTGATGCTTTACACTTAACTGGTGGTATTTTAACAAGTATGTCAACATTTAAGAGGACAGTCGTAGAGTACGTTTATGATTAGCAAAGGTTATACTCAAACTGTAACACTATAAACTCAAGCATTTATTTATACAATTCGACTTCTTCGGCACTTTTGAATTGTTATAACATAATTTTACCAATTACCACCGGTTTGGAATGCAGTTAACTCGAGTATCCTATTTCCTGTTTGCAGATACTTATTTTATGATAGCTATTCATTGCGATTACATGTTGGTTAAAAAAATAATAGGTACTTATAAATATTTTTATATACCTAGGTATGCTGGGTACACATAATAAAAAAAACACTGTTTCTATTCGCACATTCTAAATTGGGCATAACTCTATGTATGTGGAACTTTATCCTTAGAAAATATTTCTATATGGAAAATTAATATGTAGTGATTTTTCTTGCCGTATAGAGTGTTTCTTCCCCGAATCGCGATGATAAATATATCGTTTTGTTTGCAAAATTGTGTCGATTTTTCGAAGGTAGATTTCATGGCAGTTGTTACAGAAAAAAAATGTGTGCTTGTACTAGTGTACACACGTAAGAAGTGAAACTTCTTTATTTTACAAAAAATAATTTACTATATGCACCTTTACAGAAATACCTCGAATCACGCGTGGTAGGGATAAGAAAAAGATGGCGCGTAACAGAAAAATGTCACGCGTAACGAAAAAATGTTACACTAATTTTTTTTCCAACCCCGATAAAGAAGTTTCACTTCAAAAAAGAATTGTGCCTACAGGGTTCTGGTTGTATATGGCACAGATAATAATTTATAGACAGGGGAATAATAAACGGGATAAAAAAACGCCTATGTGACTCAAAAATTATGTGGCCTGCTAATAGTGAAATATTGCCATCGTTAGTAAATTTTTCCACACCTGTGCCATACTCTAGTCTCTTAACACAAAAATCATGTCATAACATCAATAAAACACAATTATAATTATGTATATAATATTAAATAGAATGACAACATTACTTGTACTATATTAGTGCAAATAAACATCTCCATCAGCGCTCCAACAATACGATTGAGTCCACAACCAGAGTGTCAACAAAACGACGAACTCAAGCGCGTGCCCTCCAGACGCAACCAGATTTAGAAGCAGGAAGCCGCAGCACAACGCTAGTACATTACTCTGACCATACCATTTGTTTGCTGAGTAATTAATCTTCGGATTCCATGTCGCAAAGGTCGCTTTTGCAAAACATTATCCGGTTTAACTGAAATCTAGTTCAGAATCTATCAAAGGATCTGGGTTTTGGATGGATGGATTTCGAGAGATCAATAGCAAAACTGGAATTTGGTTCAAAGCAAATGAGGAGTTTTAGGGCAAATATGTAGTAATTTATTTATATTGATGACTTTTAAAATGTTTAAAATTTGTAAGGAAAGAATTGATAGGGATATTTGAATAATAGAAATACGTATTTCTTCGTATTATAAATACAAAAGGGGTTTGCTTTGATTCGAAGACATTTCTAAAACAGAAAGAAAAATTAAGCTATTATTTCCGGTAAAATTACAAGTGAAGTCCTTATAAATTAAATTTATATGGCTATCATCTAAAAACCTCTAATCAGACTTTATTGTCATACAACACAGACTACACTAAATCTAAACACGAAGCTTCTCAAAACTATTTCCCAAAACTGTCTCTACGGGCGTTCGTTTATCGTGTGATGCATCGCGCCAATAGTAGGAATTAGTCTTCACATACCGCACATAAACGTCCGAATCCAGCATAAGACTGTCTGCACCAAAATAATCCTTATTAAAAGCCCGTATGTTAGCACCAACCGACATGACATCACACGCTGCAACCAGACGGTCGACAAAGGCTGTAAAATTAGATCTTGGCAAATATACTGACTTGGGTCGATTTATTATCGAAGTAGACGAATCTCGCGTATGCTCACTACGCAATTAGCAAACTGCTCTTTGTAGATTTTACCGTATTGTACCGTTTATGCTAGGTAATATTAATCGCCTTGATGTGCATCGTTTGATTGCTAGTGAATACTAAAATGATATTACTACGTATAAATAATGAAATTATATAGTCGTCTAGTGTCTGGATTAAAATTTAAAATAGTCTTATGAAAATATGTTATCATTTATGATAACTTTTGTTTTTGAAGAAAAAGGTAATAAAAATTATAACAAAAAGGTTTATTTTCTACGTGAGTAAAAGAACTAAACTTTTTTAAAGACAAAGAAAAATATTAACGTCGTTTATATCAATTTACGCTTAACCGAAAGAAACAAAATACGCACACACGATACCACAGAAAAGTGTTTATCCGTTTAATTCACAGTACAACCACAACAGTGTGCCCACCTTCAAAGAGTTTAAAGTGTTTTTTTCGAAAGCCTCTATTTGTCCAGTCTTTATTTGCGTCAGTTTGTTTGCTCTGTTATTTGCAGCCGAGACAAACAAGAGCGTAACAGAAAAACTCTGGGATTTTTCATGTCAATACGGTCCACAAATAAGCTGATGGTAACTGGTCGCTGTTGACATGTCACTAAATAAATTTCATCTCAACGTTCCGTGTTTGTTTCCATTGAAGGGGTTAATGGGAATCTGGTTAGGTAGATGTTGAATTGGGCCTATGGTTGTAGGTGGCAACATGTTAAGTTCTTACAGAGAAATTGAATGGTGCAGCTGGTTATGTGGTCTTTAATATAGATAGAAGCAGCAAATCTTGCAAAAAATCAATAGATCATTCCTCATCTTAAAAGTATTGATAATACAGAAGCTAAACCAAACACAAAAGAACTCAATGAAAATTTACTACACGTACATTTAAACGTCGTAAATCAATCTGAAATTTCCTAGATCATAACCCTACGCCCTAACCAAGGCATAGCACGTAGTTATATTATATGTGGTGGTACATAATGGATGCGTTCCCAGGGAACCCAGGAATCGAAAAAAGCAATTTCGTTCCGTATTATTCATTTATCGAAATCACAGCTGTCTTACGATCATACCCTTTTGCACTCGGAGGGATTGAAATTTTTAGCTGAGGTTTTGGGCATATTTTGTCCACAGTTAATCAGATAAATTAGGCTTGGGTTGTATTGAGTTGTTGTTTTTTGTGATAATTGAGGAAAGGAAATTGTGTTTTATAATTTTATTGGTGGATGTAGTATTTGTGTGATTTGAGGCTGTGGTTTGATTACATACCTACAAGATTTATATTAAATAAAATTAAACCGCTTTCCGGTCAACCGGTCAAGATTACCTACTTTTGTTAAAGTATATTATTTATATTATAATTAAACAATTTATTTAATTAAAAAGAACTTTGTAAACAACATAGAGCAAATTAAATATAATCCTACATTCAAAATTGAATCTTGAAATAACCTATGAAATTTAGAAAGAAGTAAAAAAAAGTTGCAAAATATCGCATAATAGTTATAATCAAATGTAAAAATTTAAATTAATTTTACATTAAATAAAATATAATAATTAATATAAAAATATTAGGTTCCACCGAGATTTGAACTCGGATCGCTGGATTCAAAGTCCAGAGTGCTAACCATTACACCATGGAACCGATGTGGGCTAGTTCCAAAATAACAATCTAATTCGGATATGTTTAATCTAATAGCATGTTATCATTAAATAAGAATTAATTAATCGATAAATGTTTATTTAACTCGCGTATTAATAAATTTGAAAAATAAATATATGACGGGAATATCCAAATGTATTACGTATCGATTTACATTTAGGTGCTATGTAAATAATAGAGAACGTCTACCTAACTAACTACTTGTGTTTGCGCAAGCGCACTAATAATATTGGTTCTTTTAAATTATATTTTCAAGGTGTACCTATAATACCTACCTAAGCAATAATTTTATTAAAATATTAAAAAAAAATATATATTTGTAACCTAAAAAGATAACTTCAAGATAACTTTATTAAAATTTAAAATACGTAGCTCGCATCAAGAAAAACTTTTAACTTTTTTAAGACACGATGGTTAATTAAAATGAATTCGCCTTTTCCGTGGTGATCCATGGGGCAGGGGCATTTTTCTTTATTCTAAATGGACATTTTTCTTTCAGGTAATCACTTTAAAGCAACCAGATATGCAAAAAAAATGGATATTACTCGGGATAAAAATTAGAGCGGATGTCGATAAAAAGAAGTAGTACCTATATTTTTATTTTTAATGGTAAGTCAAAACCTCAAAGTTTAAAGTCATTGCTAGCGCACAGTGCATCTATCTATGTAATAACTATCTACTTTAATATTACAGTAATTGGAAAATAACAACTAGTATTAAAAAATAGAATACTTGCACGTCTGTCCATGTTGCAGTACCAACATAATTACAGTCAGAAATCAAAACAATCACGCAAACATAATCTGCGATGGATGCAGTACACACTCTAAGCAAAAGCTTGTATGCATATAGCAGTAGGTATTATATTATTTGTGGCAAAGTGCAGTACAAAATCAGAACCAGCTTGTTCAGGAAATTTACAAATAGGTCACTCTGGACCTCCCTAATTGGGGATTACAAAAAACAAAAATACATCCGAGATTCGGGATTATTTTTAATTGTATGGTCCTGAAAGCATTTCGTTGAATTCGGTAAATTTTGCGAGTGATAATTTTTGTAAAGGTGGATTATGAACTGTAGCGAATGAACTTTGATCCCTAATTGCTGAAATCATTAAATGATATAGGTAGGTACCAATGGAGATCGTAGACACCATTAAAAGTGTATTTACAAAAAATATTAATTTAACTTAAATAAGTAACTTATTTCGAGAACAAAAAAAAGGTGCTAGACGCTAGTAGTATAGAAAAAGCAAATGGCTCGTCAGAATGAAAGCTACTCGTATATTTGATTTATAAACGTGTGTTCCCCAACTTCAGTCTCATAAAATTAAATCAATATCTTTATTATCTCGCTATCACGTCCAGCAATGGAAAATTTATAAACAAAACAAGGAAGCGAAACTTAAGCCGATCAACATTCAATTTAAATCCCATCTTTGCGACGCGACGGAAAGTTTTACAAGTTTTTTTCACCATTCCGGGACGAAAAAGTATGTCGAAAAGAGTTTCTTATTAGTTTCAGGCTGCTATAAAATTGCAAATATATACTAGACTAGCTTTCCACCCGCGGCTTCGCCCGCTTTATCTAAGAGCTAATAAATTACATAGGTACTAAAAGATTATTACTCTATCTAATAAATAAAACCGGCCAAGTGCGAGTCGGGCTCGCGCACAAAGGG
>CAJQZN010037712.1:0-11083 GCA_907164685.1 Colias eurytheme | reverse complement strand
TAAAAATTAAACAATGGTAATGTAAATTCTAAACAAACTACTACCAAAATACAATTAGAACAAAAATCATTTGACTTGTTTATTTCACCCAGAGGCCAGAGGCGGCTCGTGACAAAATTGTATAGGTGTTTACTTGAAATAAAACAACGAAAATACAATAGCGTTCGGGATGATTTATTACAAAAAAATGAGCACCACATTTTATAAATGTCTATAACACTAAAAATTACAAAGTACAGGCTATTTCAAAACGAATTCAATGACTAGGTATCAATAATTAGTAAATCACCGAATTTGCATTCGCGAGCGTAGGTATCCATAGTGTTTGTCACTGACGGTCACTGACCTCTATAACTTATAGTTATAGAGGTCAGTGGTGTTTGTTGTGTAAACATGTATGTATTTGAGTAGTTAGTAGCATATTATATTCTGAATTTCTGATCCATGCCTATTCACTCAAAACTAATAACACTAATGATTTGTAACAGTAAATTATTTCAATAGGTAGGTATTTGAACATTTCCCAACAAGACGTAAGAATAATTATTCGTAGGTATACAAGATACAATAACAAATCTAATACACTATTTATTATTTTATTATTTACTAGCGGTCCGCCCCGGCTTCGCCCGTGGTACATGTTTACGTTTTCTCTCCATAAGAAGTAATAGCTAGAGAGCTAGCGCAAAGCTACCTGTATGTATTTGACCAGACCTGGATTTTTGTGTGTTGATTCCCCTATACCTACTATACATGAGATGAGGAGTCACTAAGCCCAGAGTGGTGGACGGGGCGCGCGCTTAGGTAAGACAGGTGGAAATTTTTGGCGAACTTTGAAACCATTTGACCACGTCTGCCATTTTGATATTTGAAAATAGATTATTATTACTATCGGAAAATAACAATGGCAGACCATTATCACGCGGATAACATTCTGGCAGACACTTATGAAAGTGCTGAAAAAAATACAATTTTGAAAGTATTTGACCAGATCTGCCATTCATATATTTTATTTATTAGGGTCTTAAAAACTTATTTTCGAAACGGCAGACATTTTCATTGCGTACAGACTTCAGCAGACAACAAAACTTTACAGACTTCAGCAGTCAACAAGACTTAGCTTCTACATGGTCAGATGTATATATGTATTACGTTCCCTGACCTTACATCAATGATTTACTTTATTAATGTTTTTATGGTCATTTACATTTAATTTTGAAAACTATGGAATAAAATTTATAAATTTGATGATACAAAACTAAATATACATTTGTAAAGAATCTCAAATATAAAGTTGTGTTGCAAATAACAAATCATCATTTAAAATTTAAATATTTAGTTTATTTCTTTATTTAAGAAACAATTAACAATTACAAAACAACATAAAAAAACACGCATGCATTTATTGAAATGTTCATTCATCATCACTATCGTATGGCGTTGTGTGACTCGTCTTCATAATCCATTGAATCGGATTCTGTAAAAGTAAAACGTAAATTATATAATAAAAGAAATGAGTCATTATAAACTTACCTAGTAAGGCAATGCCTTTGATGTCGCACGATGCCGCCGCGCCGCCAGTGTAGGTACTTCTGCTGCTACATGAAAATATGCTAGGGTTGCAACAAATGGGAAATAAAACAATTGTGATTATTACTATTATGATGTAATCATTTATTCATATTATGTACATTCAAAACAATTGCTATTATTAAATCTGATGTAATTATTTTTTCATAAATATATAATTATTATTAATTACATAATATATTGCACTGTGAAATATTTACGTATCACTTTATTTTTGATGTTCTTAATTGTCTTTTATAAAATTTAAGTGACGCATTCGCATTGGGATCAACAATCCGATAAGAAAAGAATGGAGACAACATATACATAGCTTTGATTTCAATTCTACAGATACAAAATATACAATCTATCTAAAATGATACAACGGATGTTTCCTGCGTTTTCTCGTCAAAATACCGAAACAACGTAATTATTGTATAGTAGTTGGGCGTGAAAGTAAAAAAAACAAATGAAAAGTGTTTTCCATATGATTATTTATTAAATTTACGCGATTAAGAATAATTTCAACGATACAATTTAGTAACCGAGAATTCAGAGGATTAAAGAAAATACCTGCCTGATCATTTTATCAAACTCTAAAAGAATTATGGTTATTTCGCATCACTCGGTTTATTAGTTTGGTAATAATTATTAAAGGTAGTTACAACCCTAGCCATTGAGTCGAACGGTAGGCAACACAATATCGACTTTGTGCGGGTACATATGGTACATTTCTTCTTGCTGTGAAGCGTAATTATTATTATTAAGATTTTTTAGGCTATTTTGAATCAGCTGTTCTAATTTAATTCTAGAAATTTATTAAAACGTGATTTTTTTAAAAGTGTATTATGAGTTTATAAATACCTCAACCAATAGTTATTGTGTCCTATCCTCATTTCTTTATATCTTGGTAGTTAACTAAAGTGTTAAATTTACATAACCTCAACAACAACATTTACACTGCCACTGCACTAAAACTAAACTAACTAGCTCTCTAGCTATAAGAACCATCCTCGTACTTCAAGGGATATAATAAAAAAAGAATGATCGAAATCGGTTCAGCCGTTCTCGAGTTATGCGCTTACCAACACATTTTGCGATTCATTTTTATATATAAGATAAGATTATGTGAAAATAACCAGGAAGGTGAAAAACATATTTACGAAAACATAGTAACATAATATGGCTGTCGCTACAATAATTATATTTCAATTTTATCTTTTTATACCTAGTAGAACTGGCCGACGAATAAAAAAAATCGTATTAGAATAAATACAATAAATTACGGAACAAAAAAAGGATTGTAACTGAATTAGGTATGTTTGTTTCTGGGCGCACCGTTTTCGACGACGCGACGCGCGACGTAAGCGTATAGGTATAGGTACCTACTTTGCTAAAACAAACTAATAAAATTGTGTGTCTGTCTGAAAATTCGGAAAAGCATATTTTGCAAGTTTGTAATTACTTTGATAGTTTACCGATTTATAATAATTGTAATTGTAATTGTATAATATATAATTTGCAATGTGGTGAAATTTCATAAAAATCACGGGCCAATTTTTTGTTTTGAATCCCACCGAAAATATAATTGCGTTATTAGAATAATTAATTACTATACCTACCCACGATCAATTATTACAATATAGTCTCAAATGCATACTAGAGAAATATTGCAATTTGATTCAATTAAAATGCATAGCATACAAAAATAAATTCACAACACAAGAAATTCCGCGCGCAAATCATAGCGCGTGTCAATGAAATCAAGAATGTTTTATATCAAGCCGACGCGGACGACGACGCGACGCCGAACAAAAGTACCTACGACGGACGACCACGCTTCGAGTTGCCAAACAACATGAGTAATAAATTGTTTACAAAAAAAACAAGTTTTCCATTTTTCTATATGAGTAGACAGAACTTCAAAACGCCACCTGCTACGGTTTATATTATGAACGATTGTTATAAAAATAAAAGTTATATTTGTTGGTGTAAACTATTTTATTGATCAATAATTTTGGAATTTAAAATTGTCAACATTGATTACAATAAAACGCAGTTTTATTTTATTACACTATTGTTTTTTTTATCAAAACATGTATTTGAAGTACCATATAATATTATGCTGATCCAAGCATTTTCACTCAAAACTAATATCACTAATGATTTGTAAAAGTAAATTATTTCAATATACATTTCATAACCAACATGTAAGAATAATTATTATTATTCCTACCTACAACAACAAACCTAAAACACTATTTACTATGGGAAAATAACCAGGAAGGTGAAAAACATATTATTATTTACGATTTCGACGCACTAATTACATTTCCCGCAGCCGGAGGCCCCAAAAGAAACTCAGATATACTTAGAAACTACATTTAATGACTAAAGTGAGACTTTTACACCCATGTCTGCACGATGCAGACCGGAGTTAAAGAATGAATTTATACATTTTAATAATTATAAAGACGTAAGCTTGGATGCTAACTCAGGGAAATAGGACCCACATTCTATTCCCGTGCGAACGGCGTATTCATCAAGTTTCGTATGAAGGCAGGGCCGTAACTCCTCCCGCCGAAGTTCAGCGACCATTTTTGAATTTTGTGAAAAAATGTTGCTGGAAGCTGGGGCTCATCTGCTCATCTGTGGTCCTTTATAAAGTATGTGTCGATCTGCGTCACATTGTGTTCCAAATGGCCAAAATTAAGACTGTACCAACCAGAATTATGTTTATAGGGATAGTGGTTTGATATAATATTACAGGATCTTTTTCTATAGGGGTTTGCATTAAAACTTGCTATTGGATTTTGAACAAATCTTCTAAATTAACTGAGTTGAGAATTGCGTATCTTGTATATTATTTATTTCTAATGTCATTGATATCTTTATCTTCAGTGCCTGTTCCTTAATTTTGTCATTTACATTATAGATCTTGAAATTCTCCGACTCGAACATACATCCAGTAGGTATAGTTAATATGAATGTACCTTGGAGTATCACGAAGTCCTCTTGTTGCATTTATAGTAAGATTTTAGATGAGCGTGGTAAAGATAGTATGTAATGTCGTTCATCTAATTCTTGCGTCGTTTCTTTTGAGAGTGAAATAACTGTCGTCTCGCAGGAACTATTTAAGGTTTTATTCTGAATCTGAATGAAGTCCTGAATACAGTCCGGCTTCGTCTGAATTTGATTGTTTTTCGATTCACAGAGATATACCAGATATATACTTCGGGCATTCAGCCTCTATGTACAAGAATGAGTTACTGTTAGTTGCTATATAGGGATAGGAAGGGATGAGGGCCTGCCTATTTTTTTTGGAAAAATAGCTAAATGAAATAAATCAAGAATATCTGTATAAACTAATGGAAATTTAAAAAATATTACAATTTGCTTATTCGAAAAGTAGTATCCAGGCTTAAGTAGGTATATTATAATATTCCCTATCTTTTAATTCTAATATTTAATTCTTATCACAAATGATAACCTTATTTCTTAATCATCTTCCTATGTTCTAACTGTTTCCATACGTACCTAACATTGAATGATGAACTTAACATATCTAATAAGGTTTATTTTATTTAAGAATTGAATTAATGTGAAATTAATTTTCTATTGATTTTCTACTATCTGAGAAAGAATACTATGATGAATGTTTTATATCATTAACTACAATAGTTGAATATATAAATTGAATGCTGATTTTTTTTAAAAAGCTTTAATGAAATTGTCATATTTTATAGCATCTTTGTAATCCAAATTAATATCGGTAATATGATCGATCCTAATCTTCACAGTCAGTAAAGCTATTACAAACATAGTGTGTAAAGTTCGGATCATATGTATACCGATAAGGCGATTCACTATACGAATAATAATTCTCGGAATAAAAGTCAGGGCCGTACTCAGGTGGATATATATATAATTCATGCATATATTCATTTCACGCATTTTTAAATAATTTTGTGTTAAAGGTAAACCTCTAACGGGTTTCGAATTAAATTCTTTTCTATAATTTTTACTAATTATTAAAATTATTTTTATTCCGTAAATAAGATACATTTATTCGTCGTAAAATATTCTAAAGATCAAATGAAATGAAATCAAAAATCTATATTTCACAATTTTTTAACGCTTTATCAATTGAAATCGGCCGCATATATTGAATTCTTGTACCTAAGGCCTCCTATAAACCGCAAATAAAGACTTGTAGAATTATTATTGTATCCCAAATGCCAAATTATTATATAGAGTGGTTTTGTCTTTTTGATCCTGAAATTATTTATTAATGCATTTTGAATGGGCATTGAGTAGGCACTCAATTTTGGGTATGTAATTTTATTTAATTTATCATTGATTAAGAAATTAGGCTATTCACTACCTTCAGCATTAACTTTATAATATAACTTTACAATCTAGTTAATCTAATTAATTTTAAAGTAAATCTCTATTATTTAAAACTAGTCTACGAGCAGCCTAAACCGATGTAGTGCTCTCTGGAATTAAGACTTTCACGGATGGAAAATCTTGGAAAGGAAATAAGGACTAAAAATATAAACTATAGGAAAAGGAAGCAACACAGAACTATTCTATGTACTTACCAAATCTGGTTTCTTTTTAGGATCGATGTTTTGATATAGCCTCCAGGCCGCAGAAATCGTAGATTCTGGATCCTCAGCTCCGTAGCGATAGCAAAGTTTCTATCTATGCCACGTTTTTTGAGGATCCTACCGACTGCGCCAATTACATTTCCCGCAGCCGGAGGCCCCAAAAGAAACTCAGATATACTTAGAAACTACATTTAATGACTAAAGTGAGACTTTTACACCCATGTCTGCACGATGCAGACCGGAGTTAAAGAATGAATTTATACATTTTAATAATTATAAAGACGTAAGCTTGGATGCTAACTCAGGGAAATAGGACCCACATTCTATTCCCGTGCGAACGGCGTATTCATCAAGTTTCGTATGAAGGCAGGGCCGTAACTCACTCGACTTTTAGTAAAATATAGTAGGTAAACATAATATTATGGTTTTGATTTTTGCTACTAGTATAAGAAAACTGCGTGTTCAAACTACTTGTTTGTCTGTCTGAAAATTCGGAAGTACTTTGGTAGTTTACCGATTTATAATAATATTGTATATATCGTTGTTTAAAAAATATTCAAACACAATAAAATATGATATACTGATTTATCACTGGTTTCAGTGATGAACTGATGAGTCAATTATAGCCACTATACTTTCGTCATACGTGTGTATGATTGATGTGATTTGCAACGTGGTGATATTTCAGAAAAATCACGGGTCAAATTGTCCCACCGAAAATATAACTGCGTTATAAGAATAACTATACCTACGATAAATTATACATAATACAATATAGTCTCAAATGCATACTAGTGAAATATTTTATTTGAATCAATAAAATAAAAAAAAAATAAAAAATAATAATAATACAAAAATAAATTCACAACACAAGAAAATCCGCGCGCAAATCATAGCGCGTGACAATGAAATCAAGAACTTTCGAGCCGACGCGGACGACGAAGGAGCCTAACAAAAGTACCTACAATCATAGGCGGCTCGTGACAAAATTGTATGGCCGTGTTCACTTGAAATAAAACAACGAAAATAGGTACCTACAATAGCGTTAGCAGTACAAAAAAAATGAGCACCACATTATAAATGTCTATTTATACACTAAAAATTATAGAGTATTTCAAAACGAATTCAATTATTATTTAGCAATAATTAGAAAATCCCCGAATTTGCATTCGTGATCGTATTCATAGTGTTTGTCTACACTAATATTATAAAGAGGAAAACTTTGTTTGTTTGATTGTAATGAATAGGCTCATAAACTACTGGACATTTTACCAATGTTTGCAAGTTTGTGATTACTTTGATAGTTTACCGATTTATAATAATTGTATACTTATATCATTGTTTAAAAATATTCAAACACAATATGATATAGGTACTGATTTATCACTGGTTTCAGTGATGAACTGATGAGTCAATGTTAGCCACAATACTAATCACTTTCGTCATACATGTGTATGAAGTATGAACTATGATTGATGTGATTTGCAATGTGGTGAAATTTCATAAAAATCACGGGCCAATTTTTTGTTTTGAATCCCACCGAAAATACATATATTACTAATTGCGTTATTAGAATAATTAATTACTATACCCACGATCAATTATTACAATTTACAATATAGTCTCAAATGCATACTAGAGAAACATTGCAATTTGAATCAATTAAAATGCATAGCATACAAAAATAAATTCACAACACAAGAAATTCCGCGCGCAAATCATAGCGCGTGTCAATGAAATCAAGAATGTAATTTTATATCAAGCCGACGAGCGACGACGCCGAACTAAAGTACCTACAGTACCATTTACCTTCAGTGTACAATACAGTTTACAGACCTACGACGGACGAACAATAATGAGTAATAAATAAAAAAAAACATAGTTTCTAAGGTCATTAGTTTTATTTTATTTTATTGTTATTTTCTTTGAACGATTGGAAATGAAATTACTCAATTTTTACACATAACTTTGATTTATTAGAATTATGCTCATTATGCATAAGATAACGAACGCGAATGCACGACATCTAGCGCGTCAATGTCTAAACATCGCCTTTCGTTTAGACATTGACGCGCTAGATCTGTAATAAGTATATAGTCTATGCGCTAGATGTCGTGCTTTATGTCGTGTTTCGCTTGGCAAAAGTCACGCACACTACTGTAGAAGTGTCAAATTTTTCCGGTATTTTACTGTTGTTTTTCTAAGTAAATATTGTAAATTATTGATTAAAAAGGTCGAACGCGCACACATTTCATTATAGAGAAGTGATAAAATGATTAGTTTTAAAGAAATAGTGTCTGTGTTAAGTGTTTAGAGGTAATCAAAAATGTATGGAGGGACGGTCGGAACATCAACCTTAAAGCACTGAATGTATCGAATTTAATATGACGATTGAGTTTAATTTCGCAATTACTGGATCGAATGTAATGGTATTATTGTAGATGGTTTCCTCTTGAATTTATTGTTTGTATCTCCGCACAGTTGAGGACGAATACCTATATTTTAATACTAGCGGTCCGCCCCGGCTTCGCCCGTGGTACATATTTACGTTTTCTCTACATAAGAACCATCCTCGTACTTCAAGGAATATAATAAAAAAATAATTATCGAAATCGGTTCAGCCGTTCACACGTGATGCCGTGACAACGCGAAACGGGTTTCATTTTTATATACTTTACACAGATAGATAATAAATTTAGATGGAAATTGTCATTCTACTATGGGAATGATGATAGATTTATTGCTACAGTGTCAGTATGAATTATAAACAAATTCTTAAAAAAGGAAAAAGTGTAATTTTAAAGAGTCCAAATTTTTAAGCCATAGAATAAGAGGTACTCCTAAACTTTACAATTCCGATAACTAAGTATTCTACGAATGTTGTTCTCATGCAAGAAAACCGTTAATGATTTTTTTCTTCGAACCAATTGAATTTAATTAATTTACAAATCTCTTTAATATCGAAGAATACCTTAAATAGTTAAAAGGCTTTATAACATGAAATTCCAGGGTTCGCTAAATTAAATGGCTAACTTTCCCCGACACATTCCATTAATAAGTGGTAGATTTCCACACAACCTCACAGTTCGGACTGGCCCTAATTCCGATTCGGTGCTAATCCTAACTTCTAGTGAAGTGTGGTTCGTGCCTAAGCGAAATTTACCTGTCTAATTAGGTATTGGAGAATTTGTGAAGATTTTTATTTTGCAATTTGAAGCAGTAGGTAAAATGTGTAGACAGGCAGTCTTTAGGTATAGTGTTATGTTAACAGTAATAAGACATATCTATACGGTATGAGCAAATGGAAGTTTAGGAAGAATATGAAACCTTATAAGAATACGAGTAATACTGTAATAACTAATAACACAGTTGTAAATTGTAATACAATTAAATTTTCGGATTTATTGTTGAATTTCGCGGAAGGGAGCTTTATGGCGAGCTATAATTTGAATTATTATATTGCGGTCATGAAATTTTACTTATGTAAGCGCTGTCTTTGATGTCATAAGGATGTCATTAAGTCGAAATATTTACACTGAGATTATACCTATCTACAATAACTACATATATTATATAGTTTTGTTTATTATGACTAATTATATTTTTTTATGATCGTTGCAGCATTTACTTGGAATTATGTAGGTATTATATATATATATATATTTTAAAGACCTAATATTATGTAGACTAAAGATGAGAATTCAATTGTGATCTTTTTTCATCCCAAGAGCTGTAGTTCTTTTATATAACTATCTCTGTCATACGTACTAATAACATGCGATAGAAGAAGGCGGCTGCATGTGAGCATACCATGACCTTGATATCATGAGAATAGGTTGATTCAATAGGATGTGTGCACATATGCTAGTAGACTAAGCTATCAGAACATGCTTGAAGTTTCTCTGTATTTAAGTCTTATACAAAATAAGGTCGTATCACATTGTATTAAAGTAGAAAATTGCATACTCTGTACGGGGTTTTATGGAATTTATCGGAGCCGATACGACGTGTGTGCACTCGCAAGTACCAGGACTATAGGACTACTTAGAGATTCAAAGAAATGATAAATATTTCTATAACCTCAGCAAGTGTAGGTTACATGGTGAAAACCTATGTTAGTTTTAATACACTGTACCTACATTCATACTCTGATTTGATTTTGATTGCTAGTCATTAAATGTGTTCTTAATCGTTTGATAAGAAGTCAAAGTGCGTAGAGCATGTTATCTAGGAATACGACTATATTCAATTGGTGATTATAACATAAAATTATTGTTGATAAGTACCTAGACTGAGTAAAATTTTATTATTTTAAACAGAGTTAGACTTATTAACAAAAAAATATCGAGTAGGTACCTATAGTGGAGTCCTTTAAATAGGCAATAATTAATTTTTGACAAAACAAATAATTTACGTACTTGATTGTCATAATTGCTGCTTTATACACCAGACTTTTTTAGGTGCTTTTAGGATGTTTAAACATAATAATTTGAAATAATATGAAGTCGAACACAATTATCTCTGTCATGTAAAATAATGACTTCATACAAAACAAACATCTTTAGAGATTAATTGACGGTGGTTTTCAGTATGTATATTTTGAGACAATATTATAGGAATATAACGTTATGTTCCTATACAGCTGTACAGCTTAGACTCCTACTGTATATTTTATCCATTGAGCTTTTAACAATAATATTATAGCATATTGATATTTGTTCTACCTTCTAACAGAGGCGGCTCGCCCTAAGGAGCGCTGGTGCAGTGAACTCCCATAAATAATTATAATAAAATCATACTCCTTAATTTCATTATTAATATTAATTATTACTATTTAAAATCAATCGTAATCGTAAAATAATTTGGAAAATCCAAAAGTGCACGCCTCATAATTTTTTTTA